>VMKM01000587.1:0-292724 GCA_008360985.2 Macquaria ambigua | reverse complement strand
TATATATGATTCAGTATTTCTCCACTATAATTCTATTTCTAGCAATGCAGGGAGGGGTTTGAGATGAATTTGACAATAAATTATTTGACAGTTAAAAGTTGACATATCCAAATACTTTTAGAGATTGTATTTTTGGGTGTCTAATCAAAATTGAATGTCCTCAGTATTACTAAAATCCTGGTTATGGTCTTGGTTGCAAATTTCATCTAGCAAAAACAGACTTTCTGCAGAAAAAAAAGACTGAAGGTAAGTGCTTGTGTTGTTACTTCTGCTTCATTAATTGAATATTTAGGTCAAATAACTGCAGACTGCACCAGCTTTCCTAGTATTTTCGGAGTGTCACAGACTCGTGTGGTCATGTAAAAGGTGCACACAGTGATGTCATTGGTCTGCGGACATCTCCATACTGTCACTTTAATTTCAGTGCAGTCCAGGGGGGCAGGATCCTGTGTGGGTTTTTTTTTCCTCCTTCTCTTGGACTCGGAGCGTTTGCGCCAGCCACCACAGCGGCAGCAGCAGATTGAATGAAGTGTGTTTGCAGGCTGCTGGCCACACGGAGGACACCGTGCTGGCCTGTTCAAGCTGCCAGAGATGTACAGTCAGAATGCATCATTATTTTTTTTTTTAGCTCTGTCTTGAGAGGGCGGATTTAAGCCTCGCTACAGTTCTCCATTAGCCCCCGTTTTTTTTGTTGTAAGAAAGCTGCAGGGCCTTGAGAAAGCAATCTCCGCCTTGATAGTATCTGGACAGCAGCGCACTGCTCAGGCGACTGGCAGCTCTCTGCACGGATGATGAAGAACTTGGGAAAGGAAATGGTCAAGATGGCAGCTGAGTACGGAGTGATAAAGCTGATGTGGTGGCATTAAGTGTAGTCATTTTCATTTTCTCTGGCATGCACGTCGCAGGATCGCGGTGCAGGACGCGGGCGCTTGTAAAGGAACGCCGTTTGGATTCCGCTAAAGACTCTCCGTTGGTTCTCCCTGTCTTTAACTCCACAAATCGCGAAATTGCAATGCATGTTGGCCAGGGTGTGGGCTGTGCACGAGAAAGGGCAATGTTTTGTTAATGCTGGTCAGCCCGATCAGCCTCTGTGTGCTGCGGAAAGACGTCTTGCAGGAGGATAGAAAGACGGACACGTGCTGGGTCTGGGCTGCAGGCTGGACATTTGCATATCGTGCATAGTAAATAAACTGCCTCTGAAGCCTGCACACAACATTAATGGAATGCGACCTAAGTGATTTTATAACCCTTTGTGCAACGACCGAGATATTGCGATTAACATGGCTGAGGCGCCACGCAACGAGCCTCCGTTAAACGTTGAGATAGATCCGGATTTCGAGCCTCAGAAACGGCCACGGTCCTGCACTTGGCCCCTTCCCCGTCCGGAGTCTGGTGCGGGCAAGCCCGGGACAAATGACACTGACGTAATCCCTGAAGAAGAGGATGATGAGGGTGGCAGCACGGAGAGTGGCGATGCTCAGAAAGCCAGCGGCGGTGGTATTAAACCCCGGGAGCCGAGCAGCAGCTCCATCTCCCAGCCTGTGGAGGTCCAGCGCGGCCCCTGCAAGGAGGAGGCCGCCGACGGCTCGCCTTCCTCCGCGCAGACCCCCGCCGCGGCTCTGGGCGGCTCTGCCTCCCAGCAGCTGAGGAAGTCCTCCGCCCGCAGGAACGCCTGGGGCAACTACTCCTATGCAGACCTCATTACCCAAGCCATCGAGAGCTCCCCCGAGAACAGGCTGACCTTGTCCCAAATCTATGACTGGATGGTGAGGTCTGTGCCATATTTCAAGGACAAAGGCGACAGCAACAGCTCTGCTGGCTGGAAGGTGAGCAGTGACATGCTGATGCTGTCATAACAAAGACCATACTGTGGTCATGTAAAGACACACAAGGCACACAGCTATCGTTAATGTAGAGATGGAGGAGGAGGAGGGTGCTAATACAGGTTGTGTTATTTGCACCACCATATAAAGGATGATTATAGGTTCATTATGAGGCAAATTTTGGTGTCAGTCTAGATAATCAGAAGGGAATTGGGAAATCAGAATCAAGTTTATTGCCAAGTAGGTTTTCACATACAAGGAATTTGCCTTGGTGTATTGGTGCATAACAATAAACATAGTTAGTAGAAAATATAAAGCAAGTACTGCAAATGTGTGGCTGCCTGACAAGCACATGGTGTTAAATGACATGATATATGTTGCTGTCAAAATATAAGCGTACAGTTGTAATAGTGTGTGCATCAAATTACACACACCATTATTTCTGCACCTATACAAGAAAATCAGAGTACACGCAAATCCAGTAAAAACAAGGTAGTGGGTATGAAAGTTGATACCCAAACAGGCGATGCAAAGTTAATTTCACTTTCAGACAAACTGCTCACACTGCAGCAGAGGGGCTTCTTACAAGCTTCAGCAGGGCCCTGCTTCTGTTTGATTTTAAGGATTAGTTCGGCCTGGAAAACCAATTCATCTGTCATGGAATCAAGTCTGATGAAAGCTTTGAGCTTTGCAGGATTTAGATGGTGGTGGGGGGGGGGGGGGGGGTAGAAAAAAAACTCTGGAAATAGGTTTGTAATCCTGCACAACTGTGGATGTGGGATGCAAGCTGATTCCAGGGAGTTTCTTCATGAAGAAATTACAGTAAACGGTCAAGATTGTGCTTTAAACCTCATCACCGTGATGTGACATGTTGATGGGAATAAAGAGTATAAAATACAAGTTACAAATTCATGCTAATAACTGATTAATCTGCACAAAATCAGCTGGTTAGTTAATACTTCAGATTAGTGGCGGTCAGTTTTCACTCATGCTTGGATGCATTCAGTAGCTGCAGACAGATATTGGCCTGCAGAGGAAAGGGTTAATGTTTGGGTTTCAGAAGTGCTGACATCAGCATTTCCTAGGAGATGCTTTGTAGTTTTGTGACATTCAGCAATCAGCTTAAGGTTGGTCATCTGCGCAAGGGACTGTGAGCAAAAGAAATGTCCTCAGCATGTTCAGGGTGGGTTGAGGGATCTGTCACACTTCCCTACACCATCGGCCAACCAGGATAACACCAGATTCAATGACAGCCTTTGTGTGTGTAGCTCCAAGGTGAGGTTACATTCAAATTCCCTCTCTGTTGTGAATCAAAAAAAAAAAAATGCTTCAGCTCCTGTAAGAGATGACCAGCCAGCGGCTTGACCCTGCTGTGTGCCACCACACTGTCTTTTCATGTGGCCCCGGCACAAGAATCAATCAGCTGACTATAAATTATGTAGGTCAATGTGTAGCAGTGTTAGAGAAGCTCAGTGTTTCTCTTTGGATCTGGCTCTGGCTAAACTGGCATTGCTCCAGTCCCCGCTCAGAACGAGGCTTTGCTCAAAGGGTGCTGCAGCGCTGCTATGACTGCGTGGGGGAGGGGCAGGCAGGAGTTGCTCTTTGTGATTTATCCTTTAAACGCAGGATGGCTCCTACTGTATCTACCTGTGCAGCATTCAGAAGATTTAACACGTCTCTGAAGCTTTAAAGATACAGTCCTTGTAGTTTTAGCTGCTACATGTCACACAGGCTGTTTTACCACCCAGAATATACGCTAATAGTCCAGGATTACTGTTTATTTTATAGCACAGCAAACCTTAACTAGCTGTATACAGGAGGTAGACACAATAAAAGCATCACCTGTGTAGCATAACTTATTCAAATTCAACAGCTCTGTAATAAATAACTGCCTTTGTGCAGCCTATAACATATTTTTGTTGCATCAAAGAGAAGTCTATTGAGTTATTTGGACATTTTTGAGGTTGTGCATTGTTGTATTGTTATGTGCTGTGTATAACTGCTGTTTTGCCCACCTGCTGTAATATAATACAATCCAATACAGCAGCACAACAATTTACAGCCTCATAAATGACCACAGAGCTGAATCAAACCTCTCTGACAGCCTCAACCAGAGCTGAAGTGTCACAAAGGTTTATTTATTTATTGCAGGGCTCTTGTATTGGATTTCATTAGACTGAACAGGACAGGTGTTGCTTTTATTGTGTCCACTCCCTGTAGGTCAGAGGATGATTCATTTGTTGTAATATTTGGCTTGCTTTGCTAATGTTTTTTTAAAGATAAAGTCTGTACATTTTAGCATTTACAGACTAATGCTGGTCAGGCCAACTGGACAAATGTGATATTAGATATCATGCATTGCAGTTCTTGAGAAAAACACCTATGAACACCTACTCAAATCCTGCTGAAAATAGAGATGCATTCAAATCCAGTCTGCTGGATTGGTATCGGACTTGGAAACATCGGTATTTTGTTCGGTCATACTGTAGGTGCTGGCAAAGAAATCAAAAACAAAGTCTGGAGTCTGTGTGTTTTATTAACACCTGCACTGCTGTGACATTTGGAGACGCCCTCTTCATCTTCTTGGCACTCTTCATCAAACAATCAAGAGATTTATCTACTTTTAATTATCAACCCAGCTAATGGCAATGGACACGTTCCAGCTGATGAGGAAATGTGGAGGGTTTGGTTGAAGCCACATTGAAGCGTGATGAGTCAAAGGTCATATTAAAGGTGAAGTCTAAGAAAAAATGGAAAATCATCACTGTTAACAAATCCCCTGAAGAGACCAAAACCAACAATGAATCGATGAAGCCTGATATATCTCATTCCTCTGTGCCATAGACCTCCATTGTTGTCCAAAATCTATTAAAAACACATCAATGAGCCTCACTGTTACACTTCCTTAAGAAGAAAGCAAATATTATTTCCCGGTTAAAAATAGTCCCCAACAAATGCACTCTTTACTTGTGTTTGAGTAACATTTTCTAAAAACTACAGTGCCCAGCTGTTTTAGGAAATTACTGAGCCTTTTCTAAAATTACTTTATATATCTGTGACCTGGAATAGTTTCACATTCTAGGAAATGCACTTATTCACTTTTTTTGCCAAGAGTTGGATGGGAAGATTGATACCACTCCCATGTCTGTACGGTAAATATGAAGCTACCCCCAGCAGCTGGTTAGCTTAGCCTAGATAGCACAAAAACAGGGGGAAACGACTAGTCTGGCTTTTTCCACAATGTGTAATTTTTACACTCTGTTTATGTACAGATTGAACAAGTGAAATATAACGTGTTAATTAGTAAGCTTTAGAGGTGCTGCCTGCTAGGCGGATTTTGTTACTGTTGGACAGAGCCAGGCTAGCTCTTTCCCCCTGTTTCCAGTCTTTATGCTAAGCTAAGCTAACCGGCTGCTAGCTGTAGCTTCATATTCACCGTACAGACATGAGAGTGGTATCAATCTTCTCATCTAACTCTCGACAAAGCATTTTTCCCAAAATGTCGAACTATTTCTTTAAAGATTTCCATCTTCAGTAAGAACAATCGGGCTTGGGGCGGACTGCCTCAGTGTCGGGAACTTGGAAGGTATTGGGAGATGGACTAGTGCACTGTTGGTTTCATTGGATTTGTTGACAAGAAGAAAAACAGAGAAAAACACCAGCCTTATTCTTTTAAGGAAGTACTTTAACCTAATTACGAGATCATTGTTTAATTCTGCGTGATTAGCAAAAGCCACCAATCTTTCCAGCTAACGTGTGGTAGGTGGATATAAAAAAGAAAAGAGCAGTGAGAGTCACATGTGCTTTGTTGTTGTAACTGGTGAAAGTGTTTGCTATTTGGCCTAGTCCTTTAATTGGCTTGAAGCGAGGGCTTTGCTGGAAGTTTGATGTCAGCGGGTCATTCCATTGACTCACTGCATTCAGAGGAAAACTGGCCAACGCTCATTGGTGATGTCTCAGCCATCACAAAGCTGGAGAGCAACTTCCTTCACAGCTGCCTTTTTATAGGTTCCATATTGTAAAGGCCACGGACAGCCTTGTGTAACTGTGCCTGTGTTGAGCTTGTTTAGTGCTTGATTAGTTTAATCTTCTGAGAGATGGATTTAAATAGGACCTCGGTTTACTCAAGTTAATTCAAGCTTAAGAGATTTATGCTGGACCCTCTCCCAGTGAAGTTGGCCTTTGGGCTGCAGAGATCACCAGTTTTCTCCTTCTGTTACTGCAGTGTGACTTAGTGTGGGCCGGTCGCTCAGGCTCCAGCTGTTTAATTTTGTACGTGGTTGGGAACATCTCCAGGGAAATCCTGTAGACCTTTCCGAGCAACCAAAAATAGGTCAGTGTGAGGTGCAGAGAAGAAGTGTCTCTTAGAAGAAACTGCAGCGTTTATTAGTATTGTTCATTGTACTTGTAATAGTTCTGTTCTGTTGTGAGAGGCCTAAAGCATTGGATGTTGCCTGTTAAAAGTCTTAATTTTCTACCTAGTGCTGTTGTTACCAACCTGTTTGACTTGTGACCCCTCAAAATAAAGTAACGTCTACTTCTGACCCTACAACACAGGTTATGGCCTGTGGACATGAGTTGGTTGCATAGACGGTTGTGAGCAGTTCAACCAAAGAGTAATTTTCCTTCTCTGACTGAAAATATCCAGTATTTCAGGAGAAAAACAGCTAAAGTTAGAGAAAAATCAGAAAAAATATACTTGATTTTGTGTGTCAGAAATATCTGACAACCCCTTACATTTTTCTTGAGACCCCCTGAGGGGTCCTGACCCCCAGGTTGAGGGTCACCAACTACACAGACCTAAAGGCTGACTAACAAGAATAATGGTCCCACAGAAAAGGCCAGTAATGACTTGAAGGATAATTCTGGTCTCGTTTTTGTAGTTTTCTTCATCCTTTTTATCTTAATAATGAGATCGTTCTCAAGTTATTTGTTGAATTCTGGGAACATGGCGACATTACCAAAAGGAAGTCCAACAGGGCAAGAAACACAGGCAGTCAGAAAAACCTCTGAACTTATTTGGTAGAGAAAACGAAGGTGAACGGTAAAATTATTACTCAAACTGTCTCGTTCTGGAGTTGTTCTGATCAGTTTAAAGGACTTCTTGTTCACGTTGGCTTAAAAGATGAGATTGAAGTTAATTTCACGCATCACAGTTTACAGACAAACTTTCTGGTTCAACTTTGACCTACTGTTCTTGCCGTAGATGTGCGTATAAATATACAGTTTTCCTGTACAATGAGGGATTATTACTAACATTTTGGGTGCACTCCCTCTCTGTTTTACCTCCAAATAAAGTGGTTTAGATAATGTTTACAGACCTCTGATAGTTCAGCTGCCTCCTTGGACGAAATTGCCATGATCTGAGCAATTACTTTGGTGAGAACAATATTACCATAATGATGGGAATGGTGGCAAAAACTACAAAAATAAGACTCAAGCTAAACTGGAATGATCCTTTAACTATCTTATATATATATATATATATATATATATATATATATATATATATATATATATATATATATATATGTACATTACATACATAAGACATACATACATACATACATACATACTACTTTCACATTTGCATTTTAGTTATATCAGAATCAGCTTTATTGGCCAAGTATGTTCAGACATGCAGGGAATTCGACTCCGGTCTCCATTAGCTCTTACTAGCTTTATAGGAAGAACGTGTATTGAACATGCATTTAATGTTTTCATTTGTTTTTATTGCAGAATTCCATCCGACACAATCTGTCCCTCCATAGTCGTTTTGTAAAAGTCCAGAATGAAGGAACAGGGAAAAGCTCCTGGTGGATGGTCAACCCAGAAGGTGGCAAAGGTGGCAAAGCTCCCCGACGACGGGCTGTATCGATGGATAACAGCAAGTACATTAAAGGAGCCCGAGGACGTGCCACCAAGAAGAAAGCCTCGCTGCAGGCAGCTCAAGACGGCAGCTCGGAGAGCTCCTCCAGCCTCTCCAAATGGACAGGAAGTCCCACCTCCCGCAGCAGTGACGAGCTGGACGCCTGGACAGACTTCCGCTCCCGGACCAATTCCAACGCCAGCACACTCAGCGGTCGCCTGTCCCCGATCCTGGCCAACCTGGAGCTGGATGAGGTGCCTGATGACGACTCGCCCCTCTCCCCGATGCTGTACTCCAGCCCCAGCAGCATGTCCCCGTCCACGGGGCCCACAGGGCTTTCTGACCTGGCAGGCACCATGAACCTCAACGACGGGCTCTCTGACAACCTGATGGACGACCTTTTAGACAATATCAGCCTGACAGCATCCCAGCAGCCTCCTCCTGGAGAGGAAGACAACGGAGCCAACGGTCAGGGGAGCTCAGTGTTTACCTTCAGCTGCTCAGGAAGCAGTCTGGGTAGCCCCTCTGGCAGCTATGGGCCTGCCCCTCTTTTTAGCCCGCCGTCCATCACAAGCCTGCGGCAGTCGCCCATGCAGACCATCCAGGAGAACAAGCAGACCACCTTTTCCTGCATCCCGCACTTCAGCGACCACCAGACCCTGCAGGATCTGCTCAGCCTGGACTCCCACAGCCCCAGCAACGTCATGCTCACCCAGTCCGACCCGCTGATGTCCCAGGCCAGCACCGCCATTGCCCTGCAGAACTCCCGCCGAAACGCCATGCTGCTCCGCAAAGACCACATGTTGGTGAACCACACCGGTGCAGGTCAAGCCCAAAGCTCTTCAGTGCCTGGTTGGCAAGCTGGCTTGTCAACCTCTGACAGCGACGCCGGCCACCCCGACGCCAAGCAGCCGCACCTGAAGTCTCCCAGCAAGAACGCCTCTATGCAGCTTGGCTCTGGTTTGCCCGGCCAGGACCGCTTTCCCGCCGATCTGGACCTCGATGTGTTCAACGGCAGTCTTGAGTGTGACATGGACTCCATCATCCGCAATGAACTGATGGACGCAGATTGCCTGGACCTCAGCTTCGACTCTTGCCTCACCTCCGCCCAGAACGGCAACAGGAATTCAGGAAGCTTCTCCAGCTCGAAACAGACCTCCCCTCACAGCTGGGTCCCAAGCTGAGAAGCTCCGTCAGAGATCAGCGTGGGGAAAATGTAAATTGGGTTCATCGTCCTGCATTGTGCAACTAGAGGGAAGAAAGTATGTAAAAGTGTATTCATGTAGTGTTTTTTTTCCATAATTTTTCAATGTGAGGCATTAGTTTGGTACTGTATTCTAAGTGTCTGAGACACACAATGGTGTCTTCACAGAGGAGGAAAAAAAAATCTTTTAAAAGATCAATGCCTGGGCGGTGTGAACAACAGTATTGACTAGAATGGAAGTACAGGACATTTTGTTAAAACTATATGAAAAGCATCAACTCGTGTTAGTCTCAGGGAATCACTCATACAGTATCACAAAGTGATACGTGGAACTGAAGATGAATTATGTTTTCACCCTGCTTTCTCTCCTCTTTCACACCCTTTCAGACCTAAACCAACATTTTTGCCAAACCAGCTGTCAGCCTGTTGTGAGTGACAGCCTGTTTACAGAAAAACGCTGCAGAGAATGTTACATTATTACGTTCCAGTGGAGGATACTTGACATACACTTTTTTTTAACGTTTTTGTTTTCGAGAGACGTAGCCTAAATGGACTAAAACATTTAAAAACAAGTGTTAATGAAAAGCTCCCCCCCCCCCATTGATGCACAGAGTCACGCACCAAATATCAATCTGTAGAGGTTAATATGTTATCAAGATGTGAACTGATCTACATTGTGTGGTTTTTGTATGTAACGTTTTATTTTTATTTAGCGAGTTTTACCCTGTGATTTTAGTGACATTACTGTGAATTGTGTTCCTTCTGAAAAGGTGCATTACTGAAGTCTTGATAATATGGTGTTTCTGCTGCAGATCCCTTTTCACCATCTCCCCCTCCCCTCCTCCTCCTCTTCCACTTACTGCAATATTGGAAGTACTGCTCGGTATACAGAGTTTAGGACAGAATTAAGGACTTGATTTAGCTCTAGTTGACACCATTTACATTAGCAAACACTTAGAACTATTTGGATTAAAATAACCACCTTTAGACTCCACAGCACTCAACTGCAATATTTTGGTGTTTGTTAATTTGAAGGAGTTCTTGGTGCTATAAATAAGAAGATAGCAGGGAGTGGCTGCAGATGGAGCAGCATTAGTAGCCTCCCCTTTGTTATCAGCACTATAGCAGGTGCTGGGTGAAATAGTGTTTCCAACCCTGTGAGAGGAGGTCGTGTAGTATCTTAGAGACGTTTTTGCCATTTGAGAAAGAAACAACCACAGTATTTTAAATATTGCCAAAATATTTCTGCATTTAAATAAGTGGAAATAAGAGGATATACAGTGTATAAATATTAGGAACCAGTGCTATAAGGGCAAAAAAATAAATAAATAAAAACAGCACAGTTTTTGTAGGAACATCAGGATGAACTTTTTTTAGTTTTACTTTTTTATCAGCTGGAAACTGTCAATTTTCACTGAATTTGTCTTCTTGTTAAATTGAAATTGTATTTATTTCCTTTTCCACATGTACATATTTTATGCTTTTTCATATGACAGGTGGCAGAGCTGTGTAAAAGCACTTTTGTTTTAATGCCCTGTTTTAGCATTGTGACCACCTCAATCGGGTATATTGATCAGAACTGACAATGAACGGCCTGATGGTGCCTGAAATAGTGTCCTCCATTAGAGTTATTGAGAAAATCTAAATGTTACGTCCTGTTGAATTTAACTGACATTAATGTCACAGAAACATTGAATCCCATTCGCTTCATTTTAGATTTTTACAAAAATAAATTCTGCACATCTGTGCTTCCAAATATCATTTTTTGTAGCTTCACGTGGATGATTTCATCTTAAACATACAAAATACTGACTTGAAGTTTTTTTTCTGCATTAATTTTGACTCACTGCCAATATTCAAACTACATTTCTTCCTATTGCTCCTACAAAAAAAAAAAAAGAAAAGATAGAGACATCAAGTTGACATTGCCAGTTGTAATTCCAATTCCTATCTTGGTTGTATCAGAGATGGTGCATGTAAATAAAGCTTAAAGAACCACTGAAAATCTGGAGTTTTTTGATATTCCTTTAAAATTCTGTCTCTAGAGGATTTGCACAGCTGCAGACTTGACTGCAGGAAACGTGGAGGTGATTTCCTATTGGATAATCGCATCATGAGCTAAGAACCAATCACACACTGTATCCAAGAGGAATGGATCCGCTGAGATTAAGTCAAGGTTTTTGAACACATGATTGTTGCTGAACAACTGGTGCACTGTGCATAATTTAAAATGTACGTACTGTACTGTATATTAGAAATTGTAGTTGAAGTGATAAGTACAAAGCCCAACAGTATTAACATCATATCATTCTAGGAAAAGGGAGGACTCCGGTGTAACGTTGAAGCCCTCTACAGATCAAATGCAGGCACTGTCTTGAGTCCAGATCAAGGACAGGAAGTGGGAGAGGAAGCCTGGCTGCATGGATGTTTGTCTCCATGGATACACCACAACAAATCAGCATGTGGACGCAGAGATTTGGCAGGACTTAAGGAGGTGTATTATTATTTTTTTTAAATGTTTAAAGGTGTTGATCCTGAACAAAGAGAAGGTCTGCCATGTGTGACGCATACAGAGTTTCCTCCTCTGTTAAAGTGGAGCAGATGGAGGCAGAGCTGTCGCATCAACTCGCAGCACTCAGGGCGGAAATTGAAGAGAATGGATTTCCCCGACGAGCAGTGCCCTCCAAATGTTACAGGTGTGGAAGCTCGGCTGATGTTTGTGATTATATGTGTCAGATAACAGTCGCAAATAATTAATAGTGTTTGTTTTAAATTGTCTGGATCGCCAGGTACGTGGAACTTTAAAGTCCCCCTCCACTCAAAAAATGTATTTTTCTTATTGTTACTTTAGTTGGATGTTTGACCTTCACTGTGCCGATTGATGCATGTGCAGAGTTTGACACTAAAATACTGTTTTCACATTCATCTGCTGAAGGGGGAAAATTTCTCTGTGCTCACCTTAAATCCGAGTTTAAGATATGTGTACATATGAGACGATTTAGTGACATCACAACTAGTTTGGAGCCAATCGTGGTCCAGTATGCAACTTACACAAGTGTGATGTTTTTGTTTTTGTGGAAAAACCATCAGACAAATTATTATTCTAAACAGATAATTCAGATAATGTCTTAAAATGTGTGTGGCGGGGAGCTTTAATGCCTGTTTTAAAATGTCTAGATTGCCAGGTAGGTGGAACTTAAAACAGGCAGATTTATTCTCAGTGAAAACATGATTTACCAACAAGAGGCACAATTAAATGTGAATATTTTACTGATTTTTTTTTACTGATTGCCTTGACATTAGCTACATATGTGAAATGTACTATCTTTGGTGATTCCTTAAAATTTCACTGTCAACATTTTAATTTGTCCAATATTTAGTTTTATGACCAAATACCTGCAAAACTAATGCCATTCCCATCAGCCTCAGCTGTAATTTGTGTTTAGTGCTAATTAGCAAATGCTAGTATGCTAACACACTAAACTACGATGGTGAACATGGGAAACATTGTACCTGCTAAACATCAGCATGTTAGCATGCTGTCGTGCTCAAAACACTGCTGTGTGGAGGCGTTAGCTTTGCTGTAGGCTCTTAAGTCTTGTTAAAAAAAAAAGTATTCTTAAAGCGAGACCATGTAACGTTTAATGAACACTGTGGCCACGATAAAGGTAATGCTAAAACATAGTGCAACAGTACACACAAGTAGAGTAAAATCAGCAAACTGATCCAGTAGTCATTAGCTAACATTAGCCAACATTCATATCAGACAGAAGGCTGCATGTAGCAAAACCCCCAGGTGTGTTTAATTGAGCAAAGGTGCATTTTATTGCTAATGAATTCAACTTTTAATTTGTATAAAGCTTTTATTATTTATTCTTTCAAAAAGTTACATAGTCTCGCTTTAAATGCTGTTTGGCCAGGAGCTTTTTTAAAAAGAAATTAATTTCTTGCTTTGTTTCAGCTCTGTTCCTCCTCCAAAGGATATTTCCTTCTTCCGTTTGGAGAGGGAACATGCACTGAGGAGAGGGCTTCAGGTGAGACTGAAAATTCATCTTTTATTTTTATTAAGGACAGTCTGCGGGCTACAGAAAATTAATGTGTCCATTTCTAGGTCATTAAAAACTTCAGAGCCTCTGGATAATATGTAATGCTAACTTTAAAGATCAACCTGAACCTGATTTGGCTTTTCAGTAACTTATTAGCTGTTCCTGGGTTCCTCTCTCCTCCTGGTTTTAGGTGGCTGAAGCTTTGCCGGTTCAGTCTCAGGCAGACTTCATGCAGAGAGAGCTGGATAGCTGCTTGAGTTTAGAGTACACTCCTGACAGTCTGCCTCCACTACTGCACCAGGTGAGGACAGTACCAACACTCCAGAAAACAAAAGATATGCAGTAGAATACAATGGAAACGAGAGAAAAGTCATTTCAACCAGTTTCCTTTTTGCCTGCAGTTCTACACCGACAGATCATATCACTTGGCTCACATCAGATATCTGCTCATGCTGAGATGGAGGAGATTCTGCCGCCACACCAGCGTCACTGAGAAGCTTTATCCTCATTACAAGGTCTCATTTAGCCAGCACTTCAAAAATAACACATCAAGACTCAAGACTCATAATGACAGGAGGTTTTCTTCTGGTGGCTCCTCCTCCTCACAGTTCGTTTTCTGCTACTGCAGGCGTGTAAGGGAGAAAATATGAGGCAGCGAGCAAATCTTAACTCACTATTGGTGTTTTAAGAAAAAAGAAGATGCTTCTATTATAATTTAACTGAATTAAAATAGTAAGGTTGCAAATAACCATTATTTTATTATTACTGATTAACCTGCAGATTACTCTCTCAATTGTTTGGTTTATAAAATGTCAGAACAGTTTCCTAAAGCCCAAGCTGACGTCTCAAAATTGCTTTTTTTTTGTTGGACCAACAGTCCAAAACCCCAAAAATATACAGTTTACTATCACATAAGTAAAGAGAAGCAGCAAATACTCATAAGTGAGAAGCTGGAATTAGGGAAATTTTGGCGTTCTTCCTAGAAAAAAATTACAGTTATTTGATTATCAAAATAGTTGCGGAATAATTTTTTATCTTTGCTCTACAAAATAAATGAAATACATGACTCTGTAGTCATGACTGTGAGAGGCCATGCAGACATAGCATGACTTAGTATACACACAAATATACAAAAACAGTAGCAAAGCACATTTTTGGCACTACGAATATTCAAGAGAGGCCTTAATAATCTTACCACTGGAAGAAAATCCAATTATAATTCTTGACAATTATAATATATATATGTATATATGTATATATATATGTATATATGTATATATATATATATATATATATATATATATATATGTATATGTATATATATGTATATGTATATATATATATATGTATATATATATATATGTATATATATATATATGTATATATATAAAGCATTGTAGCTCTTCTGCAGATATGTAAATGTACCAAAATACATGAAGAAACAAAGATTTTTAAAGGAATTGTTCGCAGGATAATCTCGTGTCTTTCTCTTTCTTCTCTTGCAAAGAATGAGTGAAGAGAAATCACATTAAAATAAAGGAACGCTGATGGCTTCCTGGTGTAAATTATAATCTTTTTATTGCCTGCACACACGACTTTCCAGCTGATTCGTCTCCACCAGCTCACATCAGACTTGCTGTCCCTCAGGATCAGGTGTCATATTTGACGAGTGAGTACGAGGACGCCGTCCAGAGAGCTCGCAGACTGTCGGCCAGCAGAGAGAAGATCCTGACCGGCCGAGGAAACCCAGCCAGCCTGCTCACTCAGGACGATGTGGTCGTCTACCTGCGGTGGCTGGTCTGCCACCTGCACTCTGTTCAGACCGTTCACAACTTCCTCGGGGTAAAAATACACACAGACAGTTTTATTTTGCAATATTGATTTCCTTGTTTGAATCATTTGTGTCATGTACATTCAAATGTATTTAAAAAAACCTCATTTAACAGGTGCTGCACTACATACCAGCTTGTGAAAGAGAAGATAAAGAAACACAACCAAAAGCTTATGAGGAAACTTTACATGAGACTCAGCATGTTGACGGTGAGAGTCAAACCAGCAGTATGCTTAAATTTTACATTTAGAAACTGTGATGGTAGATTCCAATAAAAATTCACCACTCTCATCAGAAATATGACATTATAACATTAACAAAACTAACAACATACTGAATATTTTTGCTATTCTGTCCATTTTTTCTTCCTTCTTTGTGCTGCCTTTAGTATCTGGGTTTAAAGTGTAAAAGCTCATGGAGAGTCTACAATGGTTTTCTGAATGCATCCAGTAAATTTTATGGAAATATTAGATTTTGATTTCTTGTGTACAAGTGGAAATTTTTGGCTGATGATGACGCTAGAGGAAAAGTTGGGGGGTCACCAAAATCATTAGGATTTATTGGCAAAATAATCTCACCACCAATGGAAATGTGAACATCTACAATTTCATGACAACTCCATCTGCTGATGAGGATCATGTGATATCAAAAGCCCCAGAACAGCTACTAAATGGACCTTGTGGTGGTATCATTTTGTCAACTCCTGTTTTTCAAGGTCAATGAATGAACTTTGAAGTTCAAAACTGTGATTTATTTTTCTGCGGCTCATGAACAGCCGATCCATCAAATTACTGGCCATCAAACTTCACGCTGAAGTTCTGCCAAACAACACGAGTCTCTCTTTTAGCAGTGAAAAAAAACAACAGTAAAACAACAAAATAAAAGGAGCAACACAATAATATCTGTAACTATAATAGACCAAACTGTTAAAAGGAATCTACACAGGCGACTATGTAAAATCTAAATGTTGAAAAAGAAGAAAAAAGCATGGAAAACATAACATAAGTGGTTAATAGTGCACAGCTTTTAGAGGAGATTTCATTTAACAGTTTATCACTGAATACATTCAGCTACAGGTACTTCAGGACTGGCTGATAATGTTCCCCTGCACACTGTTCACCTGGAGGAGTTTCTACCTGAGCTGCAGGCTTTGATCGCTCACTTCCACCTGTCCTACGACACTCGAAAACTCAGGACCACCGCAGACGAGATGGAGTTATTCAGCGTGGTAATATTGAACCGATACAACATATAAACAAAAAGCCTTGCAGTATTTACGATGGTGCATTAAGACAAGATATGAGGTTGGTATATTATCATCAATGTCTGAATCTGTCTCACCAGGTGTGGAGCGAGTTCAGAGCGATTTTCAGACAACAAGAGCAGATGAAAACGTTTCCTCAGTACGACGACACGGAGGTCAAACAGAGCCAGTGGGGGAGGAAGAGTGCGAGTCTGGCTCTGAAGAAGGAGGCCAACTGGATCCCCTTCATTCAGGTTAGAGGAAATACGCTTAATAGTGAAGTAGTCTCTCCAAATACTGTTTTTTAAAAACCATTTATGTACGTTTTTAGATGGTTTGTGGTTTGTCAGGCGGTGTCAGAGAGTATCAATAGCAGTTTATATTGTAGTCAGTACTGTTCAGTGGTGGAAGAAGTACTCAGGTCTTGTACTTAAATTAACGTAGCACAGTGTAGAAAAACTCTGCTACAAGTACTGCATTTGAAATTTTATTTGAGTAAGAGAGTAAGTATTAGCATCAAAATATACTTAAGGTACCAAAAGTAAATGTACTCATTATGCAGAATGTCCCATTTCCAAATAATGTACTGTATATTATATTATTGGATTATGATTATTGATGCATTAATGTGTACATCACTTTAATGTTGCAGCTGGTAAAGGTGGAGCTAATTTAAATGACTTTATATACTGCTGGGTAGCTTGTAAATCAAGTCTTATCTTAAACAGTGATGATGTATTATTATAGGTTATTTGTGGATTATATTTTGTATTATTAATCTGAATCTGGAAAGTAACTAGTAACTAATCAAATAAATATTTATTTATTTAATTTAATATTTATATTTGCCTCCTCCTGCCTTTTTTTATTTCTCACTTTTTAATGCACCTAAGTTTCTCAGTACTTTCTCAGTCACTCTTTCTTGTGTTGTAAAAGCATTACTTTGCGTCTTTGTTTTTATGCCTTTAAGGGTTTTTTTGGGGGGTGTTGGGAGGAGGAGTAAATATTGAATTGTTTGGATTCTGTCCTGCAGGTGAAGCCCACATGGGATCCGTGGCAGCAGAAGGTCGTCACAAAGCTGAAGGAAAAGAAATGTGTTGATGAGCTGCTGAAGATGCACAGCAGGTTTCTCCAGGTAACAGCGATGTCCGAATCAGTGTCTCCATGTTGTGGAATTGGATATCGATGGGTTGTTTGTAACTTTTGCACAACTTGCTTACTTATGTTGATCAGAAAGTATCCAACAGTAATTTTTGGTCCTTTAGATTCCAGAAGTACGAGATTGATGAGTCTGTTTTTTTAAATTATCTGTCACATGTAATAAACCTCTGCTCATCTGGTTTTTATAACATACAACCTACATTTTTTACCATGAAGCTGAAGCTTGTGTATCAGGTGTTGAGGTGTGTTGTTTGTGTACCTCACCAGGTCCCTGATCTGCTCCACGTGGCCGCGGCTGTAAAAGAACACGCCGCTTATGTTGGCGACTTACAATCTGCACCGACCTCTTCAGTCTCACACGGCAGTAAGACCAAACGACAAAAGAGCTCCGAGATCTGGATGAGTATTTACAGTTCTGCCTCTCTCACTCAGGCACGTGTCGTCCACTTTTCTGCTTAGAGAGGCAAGATGTAAAAAAAAACAAAGACCTCTCAGCTTTCCTCGGTGCTGCGTGTGTTGGAAGACATTAAATTAAAAGTGACATTTTTCTTGTTAGGAAACACGAGATGAGTCAACCAGATGTGGAGGCAGAGGAGGCCACGAGAAGAAGAGCCTGAGGAGTCAAACCTCGAGCGCCACAAAAGAAAGGTGTGTTAGTGTGTGAGGTTTTCATTTTCAAGATGTCTATAGAAGGACTGAAACAATTAGCTGGTCAAGAGAAAATGCCATAATGAATTTAGTGCTTTTAATCACAAGCAAAAATTCCAAACATTAGCTGATTTTTGTTTGTCTCATGTGAAGAAGCAATTTGAAGGATGTTATCTTGGCATTTGTCATTATTTTCTGATATCTTATAGACTTGATAATTCATTTATTAATCCAAACGAATATTTTTTACTACACCAAGGTTTACAAGTTACAATTTGTGCAAATCAAAAGATAAGTGAGTAAACTTTGCTGTCTTAGTTGGTTTCCAGGTTTGTTCTTTGTTGATTAAATCATGAAAAAGCCACTTTTCACTCACCTTGGATGCATAAAACACAGGAGTATTTTATAAAATCGCTGTTTTCTGTGCCTTTGCTCCCTCTATGAAACACAGCTACTCTTTCGAGGACAGCCTACAGCTGCTGGGTCTGGATGATAGTTTAGAGGAAGGAACCTCAGATCCTGTCATAACCAGAAGTGCTTACCTGTCTCTGATTTACCTGCGTCATCTCAAACTCAGACAGCTCCAGGTGAGGCAAACGGCAGCACATTATGATGTAGCGACCTGAGGAACCTTGCCAAAAAAATCAGCAGAGTAAAAAATATGAGTAATGTTCAATCAGCAAGAATGTCTTGAAATCAACAAGGACCTGGTTTGGAACATTTGTCTTAACGTTTCCCGTCCACAGCGCATCTCTCTTGGGCTGCTGAACTACCTGCGCTCTGTGGAGAGGACTTTGACCTTTGACCTGGCGGGTCTGCAGCTGGAGGAAGGAGAGCTGTGCAGCACAGCGGAGGAAACGGGCTGGATGAATGCAGCCAGAGGAGGAAGAGGGGAGGCAGGAGGTCTCGGCTCGCTCCAGTACAGCCACAACACTCCTGTTGACTGTAAGGTAAGAACAAGTCCTTGCTGCTGCAAAAGACGTCACCTATTAGCCTCCAAAAGTTTCGTAAAATGGTCATAAATATCTGTTTGTTTATCGATCTCTCCTGTTTGCATGAATACAGTATGTCACTTCTTCTTATTCCAGGTCCATTGCTCAGAGTTCATGGAGTTTGCTGAGGTGGAGAACCTTCACGATTTCTACAGCGCGGAGGAGCGGTTCGTCCACACTCAGGACCAGAGAGGGTTTTACATAGTGTACGACGCTGCCCTGAGGGACCTGGTGGAGCTGGAGAACGAGCTTCTCCTAGTCGGCTCACACTTCATCCAGAGAAACAGGATCAAGAAAATGGGAAACGCCACCTCGACAGCAGACATCCACTCCTGGGCCGGGACAGATGTCGACCGTGTTGCAGTGCTTCTTGACTTGTGGACGTGTGAGACGGAGTTTTTGGAGAGCAAAGTACAGGTAGTGATAGAAATGAGGACCATGGATGTGTTTGTTTGCTTTTCGTGTCTTTTCATTATGGCTTTTAAAGCACTTTTGGTATATTTTATTCAATTTTATTGGACCAAATTTGAGGTAAAATAATGAGTTTTAATCTTTTTCTTCAGATCTCTCAGCTGGAATCTGTATTTGCCTGTTTACTTTCCCATTTTCCAAAGCCAGTCAGGTTCATGGACATAAAAGAGCCGTTTATCTTTTCATGCCCTTAACTTCTGCTCTCTCTTTGTCCTGCAGCTCTTGAACTGTTACTACGAGGCCTACCAGCACGCAGCAGGGACTGAGGAGAGGTTTGCGTTGGCTCGAGTTATTACCGACATCATGCACAGTAGGCCACAACTGGACCTGAACCAGGATTACTTTGTTCGTGCCTACAGAGCTGAGACAGGCTGCCTGCGAAGCCACCAGCAGCTGATCAGAGACATTTTGGACAATCAGGTGAAAAGTCTGCAAAGGATTGTATTCAAATGTGAATGTGCAGAATGCAAACGTGTGAATGCTGTTGTTTGAATTAGAGATGCAACAATTAGTAAGCTATTCTATTTTTCTATTCTATTCTATTAGATAACCTAAGGAAAACTATTTTTGATAATTGATTCATCTGTTTCAGTCATATTTCAAGCAAAAATGTCAAATATGGTTCCAGCTCCTCAAATATGCAGATTTGCTGCGTGTCTTTGTCATATATGATAATAAATGAAATATCTTTCAGTTTTGAACTGTAGGCTGGACTAAACAAGCAACAAACAACATTTAAAGACTTCACTTTGGGCTCTGGGAAGTTGTGATGGGCAATTTTTGACCTTTCATAGACAATTGATCTATTAATCCAGAAACTAATCAGCAGATCAATCAGTTGCAGGCCTAGTTTGAATGTAACAACTGGTGTTTTGTGGAAAAATGTATTTTTTTAAAACCAATCTTGATATAATCTTGTAAAAGCAACAGTGTGTGTACGTCAGGATACTAATACACCCTATTTAGTTTTGTCTTGCCTTGTAAGGTTTTTTAGTGTAATCTATAGCTTGGATGTTGTCTGTCTCATCAGATTGAAAAACAGCGTCAGTACCTCCAACGCATCTGGAGAGACGATCGCAAAGGCTCCGTACATGACTATGGCCTTCCACCAAACTACGTTCCCAAACATCTGGTCTCTCTTGGAGGCAGCAGGCAAGTAAACACATAAGTCTAACTACCTTGGATTTGGTGTCCTCTAAGGGTTCATTATTTTGTGGTCTTAAATTTCTATATTTTCCTTCTTGTGTCGTGTTTGCAGCCCTGCACTGACGGACATATTCCTCCTGGAGGTTCATCCATCCCTCTGCCTGGCTTCTGTAGTCTATCACAGTTTAGTTCAGGCTCACACGGCACTCTGTCAGCTGCACCGGGCCACGAGCATCACTGACAAACTTGTCCTGCGACAGAAGCTCCTGCAGCGGGCCCTGCGGAGCTGGAGCTACCTGGCTTCACCTGGAGCCTCCTACGGCTCTCAGATACAGAAAGATGTAGGTTTTTCTTTCTTAGTGAATCTGTTTAAATCAATTCACATAAAATGATGAAGCAAATAAGTCTAACCTCTTTTTTGTCCGCTTGAAGTTGTTCTCAGATGTGTTTTTCGGGGACCCAATTTTGGTCCAAAATGTGGGGCTGTCGCTAGTAAGATCTGCAGAGGAGAAGGACATGACGCAGGGAAGAGAGAAACAGTTGTACGCTGTGGAAACTTTCTCCAAGCTGCTGGAGCTCGTCACCATCCGCCATCGTCTGCTGGAGTCGGCCTCAGAGACTGCACATCTGGCACAGTTAAGATAACACTCACACCGGGGTAAAAGGGCACTCGCAAGGTCATCTGTGCATTTCTTTTTGTTACATTATTAGTATAAAACTGAAGAATTGTTGGGGCGATGTGTAGACATGCACACACATAGATAGATAGATAGATAGATAGATAGATAGATAGATAGATAGATAGATAGATAGATAGATAGATAGATAGATAGATAGATAGATAGATAGATAGATAGAAATAGATATATTTTAACCTTTATTTAAGCAGAAAAGCCTCACTGAGAATAAAAATCTAATCTTGCTGCCAAGATATGCAGCAATAACATTTACAGACAAGCAACATAAGACAGAGAACACAAAAGAGGCCACAAATCAGAATTTGATAGAAATACGATTATAGACTCATGAATTTCTAATACAGTCAGATATTTTTGTCCCAGAAACAACCTAAATAGCACCTTAAAACAACTCAATTCATCTGTAAATAAATGTATTCTCAGTAGGACTAAAGTACTAAAACTATCATTAAATGTGCCAGTTAATCATTTTATTCTAGTATTGTCTAGTAGTATATTTAAATGATGAATACATTTAGTAAATTGGATTGGTAAAACTTTCCTTTTTCCTTTTTGTAATTTTATTTATTCCTACCATAATCCATTTCCCGTTATTATCCTCTTTTATGTGTTCAGTTTCCATTTCGTCCATGTGTCCTTACAGTAATATTAAGACATGTGGAATACTAATTAGGATCCAATAAGATCTAACAAACAGAGCAGTAACATGAGCTCTCATTGGCCGGGCATCATCTTCAGTTTTCTGAGCAACGACAAAAAGAGCCTCTCTCAAAGATACTGAGGCCATTTAGCATCAATATTATGTCAGAAAACTGGAAAATTAACTTGAATTTTGTGGGAGGTCAGAGGAGGTCAATGAGAGAGTTGGACCTCCTGTGATTTAATTATAATTATTTGTTAAAATTAACCTCAGAAAAACAACTAGACACATCCCGGTGGCACACAAATGCCAAGAATTATCTGCAAATAGTTGTCCCATGTTGGCCTGGTAACATTACTGTACATGCAGAAACGATCCAGTGTAAGTTCAGTATCGTGTTCGATAATCCTTCACAGGTTGTACAGAAAGGTGGCTTCAGAGCTCGGCTTCGATGAATTCCACCTTTACCTGAGGCCGGTGCAGTTTGAGGTCGCTGAGCAGAAAGACAAAGCAGAGCAGAGGCCTGTTTTCATCACAGCGATACTGGAAGACGACAGCTCTGTGGACAGGTAAATAACTACACTACCTGTCCCATTTCCATGATGAAAGTCTCCCGTTGGACATTATAGTTTATGTTGTCTTTAATTTCTCACCACTCAATTATTAATAATCTACCTGCTCTTATATCAAAGTCAGCCATACGTTAAAGTCAGTTTGTAGTTCACTGAGGCCGATCATCAAGAAGCTGTACCTGCATCATGTTCTTTACTAAGCCCCGCCTCTCCACCTGTACCTGTGTTATTTCTGCTTTTCTACAAGAGCAGTGAGGTACGTTTTAAAGGGGATTAAAGTGCACCGTCTGCTGCAGGTTCACCCCGTCCCACCTGCCTCTGAGCATCCAGGAACTGGACGAGAACCAGATCGGGAGGTTCAGCTTCAGCTCAGAGGAGGCAGTCGTTCATGTGCGTTAAAGTTAAATGCTGGGGGTTTACTAGCAAATAAAGAAATGAAGCGTATTACTCACTGAATGTATTCCTTTTCTTATGCCTTTACAGCTTATGAACAAAGAGAGTATAGAAAACCTCCAGGTGACTCTGGCCTGTCAGGTGACACAGAAGAACGCTTTGTTTAGTGCTGTGAAACTGGTTTGTCTTTGTCGCTGGGCAGATTGTGTGACGTCTTCAGCTGAGGTGTGTATTGTATTGACCATTTACTCAAGTACAAGTCCTTCTACTTCACTACATTTCAGAGGGAAATATTGTACTTTTTACTCCACTACATGTACCTGACAGCTGTAGTTACTAGTTACTTTTCACATTACGGTTTTACATTTAAAAACTTATGATACGCTTATAAAATACAAAAACAAATGCCACATGGTTTCATTTAAAGAACTGTTCAAGGCCCAAAGATATAAAATTATCCAATATTTCACAAAAAAATAGAGAAAAATCCAAAATATAACTTTGTTTTTTCTTCTTTTGAACCCCATTAATCATCTCGCGACCCCTCCGATTCATCTTGTGACCCTGTGGAGGGGCCTGACCCTTACTTTGGGAACCACTGAGCCTAAACACCAAACTGTATATAAAGCAGCTGCAACAGTAAACACCACACACCATACACATTGATGCATCAGTATTAACAATCTAATAATGTCAGACAGAATAATATATCAGTTACAGAAGACATTATTCTGCAGAACGAGTATTTTTACTTTTGATACTTTAAATACATTTTGCTGATAATACTTCTGTACTTACTATTAGTACTACTACCTATTAGGATTTTGAATGCAGGACTTTTACTTGTAATGGAGTATTTTCACATGAATGTATTGGGACTTTTACTAAAGTAAAGGGTCTGAATACTTCTTCCGCCACTGCTATTGTTCATGCTTTTAACACAAATAAACTGCTGTTCAAATATTTGTATATAATATAAACTACACAATAGTTTGTTTTCCAATTTATTCTCAGGGTGAAGCAGCCCTTCATTCTGACAAAGATGTCAAATTTGACTCCAAAGCTCGAAGTGACACCAACAACCTGCAGGAAAAATCAAACACCTCACCCTCCAAAGGAAGAAGCACCACCAAGGAGAGGTACTTTCCCCCACTTGAAGAACATATTACACTGCCGATGATTAACAGCGCTTTTGTGCTGGCTCTTTTAATAAGCAGAATCTTGTTTGTTACTCCAGGCTGATGGAAGCCTTTGTGTCCATCCAGCTGGAAAAAGTGGGTCTGCGTGACGAGATGCTGAATTCATTTCTGAAGAGGAAACAGGCCGTGGGGGGTCTCATAAAAACCCCAGTGAGTTGCGCACAGTGGTGGATTCTCAGGCAGCTGAGCAGGATGATAAATGTGATTGGCTGCCCATGAAGTAAAATTATTTTTTCTCACACCGCAGGAGGAAGCTGCAAAGATCAAAAGGAGGCTCATAATCGACTTTCTCAAGAAGTACGTCCATGAAAAACATCTGCATTCCTTTTTTTTTTGTTACAAGACAATATACAACCTTACTCACTCTAGATAAGATAAGAGCATGTTGGAGGTAAATACGGTGTCTGCCTATGTTTCCACAGATTCAGCACACAGATATCTCAGCATTGTGTGAGAGCGCAGATTGTTGCACATTACTACGGTCTAACCTTCCTTTTGGACGACATCCCCTCCATCCGTCAGTCCCACTTCATGATCGGGCAAGCTGGCGAACCCAAAGTCATTCTGGATTCAGGAGCTGACCTTTGCCCTGACCCCAGGTACCACCAGAGTTTGACGTATTATTAATGTGCAAAATAGAAGAACAAGCGCATGCACATCACATGAAGGCATTGATGCTTGCACACCAGACTCCAAACCACAAATTTATTTAAACAGATAGATTGTTGCGGGGGTTAAAATATTTAAAACTGGTTACCACACCCATAAATATACCAAAAGGCTGAAAGCTTCTATGATGAAAAGAAACCAAAACCCTATAGAAATGCATATATAACCCAAAAGGTACAACACCAGAAAATCTTCACACATAATTATAAGATTTATCTGTTAACGTACACTAACAGTAAATGTATGTTATGTTCAAGAATATGGAAACTATGCCATAAATAAATCGAAATGTACAAAAAAAACTCTTATTTTGTATATTCTTCCCTCTTGGTGTCAGATTTTAAAGGGTGAAGAGTAGGTGTAGGGTATTTAATGGGACATGAATGCATCTCCACCCTTCAAACATTGTGGTTTAGAGTCATGTGTTGCCAACATGCAACACCAGAAAAGGTTTTTACATAAGAACACAGATGTATTAATCAAGCCGTTCTCTCTAATAGGACCTCTCCATGTCGGTCGCAGCAGCTGTTGTCTGCAGACGGCCAAACTCTCCTCAACTTGTGGTTCATCCCCCACTTCTCTGAAGTGCTTCACATGTTCAAAACACTGAACGTTTTGGTGAGGCACTTAAACACATTGTTGAGCAGCACAGCGCACGATAAATTTAGCTGCTTTCACTTTCATGTATTTCTCAAGACCACAAATAATTGTGAATGCAGTGTTGCACCACAGAGCTGGTAGATCAGTGTTTAGTGCTTTTGTCCTCCTGGGTCACAAGTTAGAAATTACTTTTCACATAAGTTTTAGGGTCTAAACTTCTGGAATTTATTTTCTTGCACTGCTTGTCAATAATTTGCCGCTCTGTTGCTCTGGTTTCATCAGGCGTGTGCCGCAGCTCTCCATCACA
Organism: Macquaria ambigua; assembly: GCA_008360985.2. Lineage (NCBI taxonomy): Eukaryota > Metazoa > Chordata > Actinopteri > Centrarchiformes > Percichthyidae > Macquaria > Macquaria ambigua. The sequence goes on along the minus strand of VMKM01000587.1, from coordinate 267,212 downwards.
CTCTGCAGATAGTTTCAGCTCTTCATGACATCGTTTGTTACCTGGTTAGTTTCTCCAGACTGGGAAACACAGAGGACCCCTGTAGCTGCAGCAGAGGACGGGACGTGCCAGGCTCACTCGCAGCGGACTGGGGGGGCACTGAAGGCATTGGTACGTGGATCTTGTAAATAAAGCATCACACCTGCCCAAATGTAAATATTAGTACTAATAGCCAGTGGTGGAAAAGTACTCAGATCTTTTACCTAAGTAAAGGTAGTGATAGCACAGTGTAGAAATACTTGCAAGTTAAAGTCCTGCCTGCAAGATTTTACTTAAGTAAAAGTCCATACTTGTACTTTACTCGAATATTTCCATTTTATACTTCTACTCCACTATAATTCAGAGGGAAATATTGTACTTTACTTTTTACATTAAAAAACACGATATACCTATATGATGATGCAGTACTATACTACTAATACAAAGTATCTAAAATTAGCTCCACATTGACGAGCTACAACATTAAAATGCTCTCACATGTATTTGTTACTGGTAAAATAAACACTAAACACTTTGACACGAGCCATTCTGCATAATGAGTACTTTTACTTTTGATACTTTAAGTACATTTTGCTGATAATACGTCTGTACTTTTACTTTTACATTTTTAATTAATTTAATTCACTTTTACTTGTAACAAAGTCTTTTTTAGACTACGGTTTTTCTAATTTTACATAAGTAAAGGATCGGAGTACTTCTTCCACCACTGGTGAAGGGTTGGAACAAGCTGATTCAGAATATTCAGTATATTTATGTGATGTTATTCTACAGTTTGGAGGAAAAAAAGTTTAGAAATTTAAATTCAAAGAAACGTAAGGAAAATGTAAGAGTTAAAGGAGTTACACAGTTAATTTATAGAAAACGTACATACATATATTTTACAGACAGCTTTCATGGTCAGTTATTGAATCTCAGCTTGACAACACTCACCAGGCAATATTCAGTATCTAATAAAAGACCAATATAAACCAGTATGTTGACAATCGATCACAGTAATCCCGTTACATGTATGTGTCCTCCTCTCTGGGTGCTGTTCAGGAGCAGAGCTGCTGGAGGTCCAGCGTCAGGTCGACCGTCTGTCTGATCCCAGCAGCCCAGAGTCCGTCGGCTGTCTGCTGCAGCTGCGCAGGCGGGTCCTCCTCCTGCAGTTTGATACTGCTGTTAGACACCTCATCAGGTCAGTGACTCTAGGGAGTAAAAACTGCTGTTGTTTGAGTTATTTCATCTTTCTCTGCCCTCAAGGACTTCATATCACAAGCAACTGTTGCTCTTGTTGCTGGTTCCCTTTTGTTATGATACATCATCTCTACCGTCTCCCTTTGACTTTGCCATTTTCCACACTAATCCTTCACAAAAAGACATTTTTCTTTCTGCCAGGCCACAAAAAAACAGTCTTGGGTAAAACTAAAAAGGAGAAAGAGCTTTACACTTTTCATATTGCCCCTTTTTCTTCTGGCTTAAGGTGACCCACAATTCCCCGACTGATCTTTATACAAGACCTGCTAGTAACAAAGTAGTAAACACCATTATAAACTTGACTTAAACCTGATATTGCATAAGATCTTATACTGTTGGCATTTGTTGCATGTCATCCCTCATCTCTCTCCTCACATTTCCCTGTCATCTCTTCACTATCGCCATCTAATAAAGGAATAAAATGCCCTTTGTGTCATGTTTCAGGGAGGTGTTCCTCTCCTCTGGTGATGTTGCTTCTTACCAGAGTGTGAGCGACAACATGGCGACTGCCCTCCCCCTGCTGACTGACAGTATCCAGACTGATGTGTTCGGCCTCTCGCTGCCTGTTCCTCCACCTCTAGAGGCTCGAGGCTGTCAGGTTGGTGTAGCTACGTGATGTCAGTGGACGAATATCACATCATATCATATCACATCAGTTTAAAGTGTAATACGACATGTCAAGATGAGGGGGGGGATTTTATTTGATTATATTTTATTTGTCTTCCCCTGCAGGCACAGCGGATGTTTCCATGGAGAAGCTTCATAGCCTGCCATGGATCGTTCCCTCTGCATGTTTGGGACGTCCCTCCCATCGAATACTGCATGCAGGTTCAACATCTAATGTGTTTTTGCCTGTTAATGCCGTGGCCTAAGGGTGGCAATGTAACTCAGTCTATTTGATCCAGAACAAGATTTCTCCAGAGACCACATTGCCATGAAATTTGAGGATAAAGTCCCCACATGATGATGATACCTAATGACTTTGTTTCCTCTAGCGCAATCATCAGGACAAAATGATCGCTTATACACAACAAATTTCAAATTCTAGCGCACACAGATTGCTTTGAAATAAACACATAATCACGCTCCCAAGATGATGAACTCTTTACCATTCGCGAAACTGAAGCGCCCCTCAGGACAAATTGTCATCGTTGTACACAAGATATCTCTTTATCTATCAGAAAGACTGGTGAAGATGAAACTTGCCACTATTCAAACCCTTTTCATCTAATGGCCTTTCTCTTTTACGTCACCTTCAGGACAAACTTAACATTTTAAACCCCACTACTGTCGAATGATCTGTTTCACATTTTGGGATGCAAGAATGATTACAGGCTCAATAATTTTGGTTCTCAAATTGATTTCACTTAAAATGACTGTAAGCGTTACCTGAAACATTGAGCTGCATCTATTGGAAGGTGAATTAGAGAGGAGAAAAACACCTCACACTGACTGTGTGAGGTGTTTCTATGGAGACATAACAGATAATACAGAGGAGTCGTGTTTGTCTGCAGCTGTGTCTGAGTGGTCTGGGCGATCGCAGCAGACTGCAGGCCAACGCAGCGATCCTCGGCGTGTCGCTGCTCATGGAGGACGTCCTGAACAGTGGAAGAGAGGCAGAGCCTGTCCGTCTCCATGGCAACAAAGATGACCATCTGCGCAATGGAAAACCCAATGAAGTAAAAGACTGTTAATAAGTTGTTGTGGCAATTCACAAGACAGCTTGGATCTGTAAATAAAAACTGTAAATGATTCCTTTAATGCATCCACAAGGCTGCTTATGGCTATAAATAGAACATGTTAACTATGTTTCGTCTTTGTTTTAGGGGGATAAACTCGGCTTGGAAGCTGAAGAGCAAAAGAGGAAGGCTTGTGTGTCCGACTCCTCTGCTCTTCTTCAGGATCCGATCCGAGTCCAGTCTATGCTGAAAGGTTTCCTCCTGCTGACGAAGCAGCTTCAGGTGTTCAAGGAGAGCTGGGCCAGAAGACGTTTGGGTGTTCAAGTGTTCAGAGAGCCCAGTTTGTATCAACAGTTTGTGAAACTCTACAGGTACTGTGGGACGTTCAGTGAGGATTTTATTACATTCTGTATACAGGTTTGCTTATCTTAAGTTAATAAATGTAATAGTCAGTCAGTGTTATTCAAGATAATATACTGTAAAAGCTACAAAGTCATTTTATTTCCTGAATGTATTTATTCATCTGTTTCAGTGGCTGCTTCGGTATAAAATTGTTCCTTGAATCCTTTGATTTTTTCTAATGAAAATAGTCAAATGTAAAGAGTTTAACACTACATTACAATCTCACCACAAGGTCCATTTAGTGGCCGTTCTGAAGCTTTCAATCAGATCCCAGTTTCTTCATCGTCAGATGGAGTCTGTTGATAAAATTGTAGATTGAGGACTTTAGGGACAATTTAAGTGCAATTTAATGTCCTTAAAGTTCTTAGAAAAAATGGAAATTTGTACATTTTCAATTCCTTGACAACTGGGCAAACTCCAGCTGCTGACGAAGATCATGTGATTTGATCGAAAGCTCCAGAACGGCTACTAAAAAAACTTTGTGGTGAGATTTTTTGCTGTTTCTAAGATCAAGAATGAACTTTGAATCTCAAGTTCAACACTACTTTTTTTGACAGTAACAGTTTTAAATACAAAGTACTATTTAATCCCATATTTAAATTGGCTGTATTTGCTTTACAGAGCTGAAATCTTTTACCCGAGCATGAGAGCTCTGGCTCAGCAACTGGGGAAGGAGCAGGACTATGAGGTCTTAATTTCTGGCAGCCAGTCTCTCCTGCCCCCCCCTGGAGCTTCAGAGGTCGACGTGAAAGCCTGGCAGGTACAGTACAACAACTACCACCTGCATAACATATTGTCTTGTGTGTTTTGTTCCTTGTAAAATCCACCGTCTTCCTCTCAGCTTCACAAGCTGCTGGAGAGCACCGAGTGTGACATGATCAGAGCGGTGCAGAGGAAGACGAACAGAGAGCTGACCCTGGTGGTTTCAGAGCGAACTCGACAGGGCACAGGCCTCCCTACAGGTACCCAAAAAAACCCACAAAATCTGCCTTTAAGCACTGAATTAATACAGAAGAGAAAATGATAGAAGTGCAGTCACAATAAAAATATTCTGTGTATGGTCAGAGCTGTGGAAGAAAGCCCCGCTGAAGTACAGTTTGTCCCCCGACCGGCCGCAGATTGTGGAGACGTTCATCCAGCAGCTGATGGAGGGAGCTGAAGAGTCTGAGGGACAGGTACGCTGTTACATAATAATAATAATAATCATGATAATAATGACATAATCTGTAGGAAGAGGCCAAATGATGCACAATAAATACATTATGTCTTCCTGCAAATACCTGCTTAATAACATGCTGTAACTGTGTTCTCTTACATGGAAAAAAAAAAGGTTTTCTGATTACACATATTTCCACTCATATTAACTTAAGTAAAAGTAGCAATACCACAAAAAAATACTAAAAATACTCTGTTACAAGTAAAAGTCTTATATCCAAGATTTCCTGTTCACATTCAAGTAAAATGTACTTGAAGTATTAAAGTAAAAGTACTTGTTGGGCAGGATGGTCCCTTTCAGAGAGTTATATTATTATATATATATTATATTGTATATTGTATATTATTATTGATGCTTTAACATGTAAACAGTATTTTAATGTTACAGCTGGTGGAGGTGGAGCACATTTTAACTACTTTATATACTGTTGGATACTTTAATCTATAACAGAGTATCATATTTTATAATGTGATCATGTGTTTTGTTTGTGAAATCTTAATCTGTAAAGTAACTAGTAACTCCAGCTGTCAGATAAATGTAGTGGAGTAAAAAGTACAATATTTCCCTCTGAAATGTTGTGAAGTAAAAGTGTAAAGTAGAATAAGATTGAAGTAAATGCACCTCAGAATTGTACTTAAGTACAGTACTTGAGTAAATGTAGTGTGTTACTTTCTACCACTGGATATTTGTAAAAGAAAAATAAATAAATTACTGGGTTACTTCTGAAAATAATGAAAGTGAGAAGTCCATTTAAATACAGTCAAGTACTTAAAAAGAGACATAGAGACCGACATTTCTCTATATTTATTGTTCACCTTTACACCTCAAATATGGGAATGTAAACAAAGTATTGCTCTACAGTTTTAATGAGGTAACTAGAAACTGTAATAAAACACATTTTTAGGAAAATCGGCGCACTCCTGTACACTTTACATTTGCTCCCTTTCCAATATTGTTATGCTCACTGGTACTTTGACAACCAGCCTTTGAAATTGCTGTATGTGTTGCACTGCACGTGTACGACGACGTCCTGAGTGTCTCTTTGTTTCAGCTGAGGGTCTCTCAGGATCGCCTCCAGCAGTGTCTCACTCACCTCGGCTGTTCTCTGACGGAGCGAGAGCGTCGCAGCTTCCTGCTTTACTCACAGTTTTATGAACAAATCCTGCAGCAGGAGACTCAGCTCCTGTATCACAGAGAACAGGTACATGTGGGGATTATCACCTCATCACACGATACAGTATATTTTGTTTGGTGTTTGTGGAGAGCTCATTTGTTTATGTTTGTCAAAACTAACTTAGGCAAGGTTTTAATTCCAGTGTACAAGGTTTTTGGTTTTTTTTGCCAGGAAAGACCTACAATACCAGTAGCACATGTAACCATTTTTATAAATTTATGCTCACAGAATCGTGACTGTATTGTTCTTTAATGTGTTTAATGATTTCTTTTTCCATTTTTAACCTCAGGATCTAAAGAATCTTAAGGACTCTCAGACCAGCAACTCTCACAAAGAGGTAACTAGTGTAATTACGGATGACTTTGTAGGTCATATGTATGGACCGAAACTGCCATAAACAAAAATAAATGACTCAATAAACAAATTAATATGCCATTAAATGCACCAAAAATAATATTAAAAATAAATGTAGGCATTAATTCATTGATAGAATGTGACATAAATTGATATTTCTGTATTTATTTCTATATTATTTTCCCTTTGCATATAAATTCCCCTATTTATTTACTTTCCCATAATTTATTTTTTGAGTCATTTATTCATTTATTTTTGATTATGGCAGTTTCGGTCCTCCATACATATGTAGGAAAAAGGAGAAATCATGCGAGATAAAGTGACTTAAATCCTCATCTTAAAGGTTTTTACTCACTCAGGGGATTTGTGCTGAGCTGCTTTGTGCTATTACGTTTACACAAGCTCACACACGGTAGCAGCAGGGCTCAAGGAATGGCAACGTTGGTCAGTTCAGGGCTCGTACAAAGTCTTGAAAGTTTGGAAAATGCTTCATTTTAACCGTTATGTTTTCAAGGTTAGGAAAATGCTTGAATTCGAATATACTCCTTGAAAAACGCTTGATTTTCAACATAATCTAAAAGGAAAGTTCTTTTATTGTGTTCACTCGTAATTCACAGCTAGATAAGTCCTCTGTTGGTCCCTTACTCTGGAAATTAGGAAGCTTTAAATAATCCTGATCAAAACATACAATTAAAGTTAAGATGAACAGCTGCTAAAATAAACAAAGTGACAATATACATTGATTGCTGTGGGTGTAAAGGAATTCTATAAACTTTATTTTTTGCAATTGCATTTATAGTAACAATGTAGATGTGAAGATAAAGGCTTCAGGAGTCTGGAAATGTTTGGTTTAGGTACCTTGAAAGTGCCTGAATTTCACTCTTAAAAAGCTGTACGAAACCTGTCAGTTAGTCCAGAGGGCAGTAAAAACAAACATAAAGTGTCTGTATCTCGCCAATTCTTAGATGGATTACTATGAAATCTTGTACAGTATTTGGACTACACCTCTTCATTGAGAAAACATATTTAGTATAAGTAGCTTTTATATTGTTTTCTGTGTAAAACATGTTCCTCCTGTACTTTGAAACTACGTCTCTGTGCCGTGGTACTGTGCGACAGGTGGCTGCCGTGTGTCGGGGGATGATGTTGGAGATCTCAGCGCTGCAGGCCCAAGTCGCTCACCTGGAAGAAGAGAAGAGCACATTAGAAGAGCAACTCAGCCTCAAATTCAAAGAACGCTACAACCCTTTGGTCCGACACCTCTCCTCCACTTGCATCCAGCTAACAGTGAGAAATATGATCTTTTTTTTTTTTTTTTGAGAAAGACTGGCTATAGGTGTTTCAAAATATTTTTTTTCTTGATTCTTTGATCCAACACGTCTATCTTTTGCAAAACACTTTTTTCATCATTTCTACAAATTTCATCTTTAAATTTAGAGGATTGTGCACCTCTGACTGATTTCAAGTGTCACAGTGCACATGACAAAATAAGCTCAACTCATTCTGTTTCGCAAGTTCATCCTCACATTTTAAATATTGTAATCTTTTATTCATGTACAGGAGCTCTATGCAGAGTTCGTACAAAGTCTTGAAAGTTTGGAAAATGTTTCATTTTAACCGTTATGTTTTCAAGGTTAGAAATATGTTTGAATTTGAATGTACTCCTTGAAAAATACAATCCTTAACATAATCTGATGTTTCATCATCTACACAATCACTCGTGTAAACCAAAAATCTTTTAATATTTGAAATGAAACGATCTTGTTTGTTTGTTGTCTGCTGGCGTTTATAGTAACAATTTAGATGTGATGATAAGGGCTTCCAGAGTCTGGAAATTTGGGTTTAGGTACCTTGAAAGTGCTTGAATTTTACTCTTAAAAAGCTGTACGAACCCTGTCTATGTAATGCAGTCTACCGTTGAAACTACAGTATTTTCTCTGCACTGTCCAATTTCCACATTTCAAATGATTTCACATCTTATTTACTTTTTATTGTTTGTCCTCTGTGCGTGTTTGTATCTCAGGCCAAGCTTGACGAGTACCACAGGCAGATGGAGCAGGATGTGAGTGAGATGGTGAACAGAATAAGAGGCGAAGGAGTGGACAGAATTATCAAGCTCAAGAAGAATTACGGCTGCACCAAAGACAATGATGGACTCACACTCACACAGTTAAAGGTACAGCAGGGCAGATGCAAGAATCTGGACACCATTTTTCCCCTTGAAACATGTTCAAATAATAATACAATTCCCACTCATGACCATTTTAAAAATACCAGTGCGTCCTACCTGCTTTGTTAGAAAGATGAAGTCCACGAGTTGCACCTGGAGAACAGCCGGCTGACTGCCCTGCTCTGTAAACTGAAAGCACTGAGCCACTGGAGGCAGCTGACCGAGCAGGAGAAACTTCACCGACAGCTGCTTCAGACTCAGCAGGTCAGCAGAAATATTCAGTAGGAATATTCAATATTCCTCCCCCGCAGGACGGCAACAAGGCGGACAATGTGTTGAGTCAAAGGCAACAGCAGGAAACAAAAGCTTCTGTTTGCCGTCTGTGTTCCTCAGTGTCCTTTATTTTCACTGCACGCTCTTATCTTGTTAGTTTTGACCTGTTTTATTTTTGTAATATCTGATATGTCAAAAGCACAACTGAATACATACATATATAAGTAATACAGTTAAATATGCTTAATTGCTTTAAAAGCTTTATGTTTTCCCTTTACTTTTGTAATCAGTTAAGAAAGTGAATTATTTTTGCTCTTTCATTTATCTTTTACTGGATCTTTTTTATTTTCAACTCCTCACTTTTCTTATTTTCTCAGTCCTGCGGCACTTTAGTTAATACACACATTTTTTATCATCCTTGTTGCTTATATTTTGAAAGAAAACTGTGCCTAAAATACCTGGCTTTTTAATTATTTATTTAATTAACTGATATGAGATGAAGGACAATATACAAAGTATCTTTTTTATTTTACAATACATTTCATTATTTAACAACTTACAGATTTATTTATTTATGTATTTAATTATACTTTTGTCTCATCAGATAGCTTATTTGCAATGTTTGTCACTCTTATAAACTTCTTTGTCTTCATTTGTTTCTGAACTTTTTTGTGTTCATCTTACCACCACATATTTATCATAAAACCTTTGGAAAGTAAACATAGTATCACACTGATTAAGATAACGGTCATAACATGTTGTCCAGAGGGAGATCACCTGTCGCACCGAGGCTCTCAGGGTGAAGATGACATCAGAGGAGGAGGTGGTTTTCCTGCAGGAGGAGCTGGAGGCCGCGAGGAAGGTGTTGGCCCGCTGTCAGGCCGAGTGCAGCAGCACCAAGAAGCTGCTCAGCAGGAAGGTACGTGACGTCTCATCCACACCTCACTAACATCGACTGCAGAGCAAAACTCACACACAGTTACATTTAGAGTTTGAATGTAAGTTCAAAACATTTTGGTAAAACTCACCTGCTTCATCTGACATTCATTCATATAATGTTGCCTGCAAAAGACATGACATTTAATTGATAACAACTGAACTTAATGAGTTTAGTATCTACTTATTCACTATTTCTTAAGATTCTGAAGTATGTGTCTTTGATCCTACAGTCCCTCTCTTTTTTGTGTCTTGACTGGGAACTATGTTAAGTTTTTTGGGGGGCACTTTTAGGTGCCACAGCAATCAGGAATGGTATCTTTAAAATGCACCTAGGAAGAATATTCAGTAAAAATGTGCTGTGTTGTGTTGCCAGCCTTATGGCTGCAACAAATGATTCTTTTCATTATCGATTAATCGATTAATTGTTGGCATGTAAATTGTAAGCAAATTGTGAAAAATGCCCATCACAAGTTCCCAAGGCCCATAGTGAGGTGTTCATGTCTTGTTTTGTCTGACCAACAATTCAGAACTCAAAGATGTTCAGTTTACAATCATAGAAGAGTAAGATAACTAAGAGAACTAAGATAAATTTAAGAAGTTGGAACTACTGATTTTTTGCCATTTATGCTTCCTTCTCAAAATAATTATTATCAAAACTGTTGTAGATTAAAGTGGGAAGTAGAGAATGCCATTAGAAAATGCTGTTTGATTTGATTTCTGGTGGTTGAGATCTTTATTTGGACCCCCTTCCACATCTTTCCCAACTCTTAAGTATGTGCAAAGTGTCACATTTTACTCCTGTAAACTCAGATTCTTGTTAAACTGTATGGTGAAGTGAGCATTGACATATTAAATTGTCATAATGTCAAACCCTGGGAGGCTAAGAAACTATGATGCTGCCTGTACAGCCTGGTTGTATTCACTAAATACCCACTGATACACAGACAGAGGAGCTCCAGGTGGCCAGGCATCAGTCTGCACAGGAGGCCCGCAGCAGGCAGGAGCTGGACACCTATCGAGTGCAGAGCCTGGAACAAATGAGAGCCGACATGGAAGACAGAGAGAGACAGCTCAGGGCGCTCAGCGAGCAGCTGGACAGAGACAGCAGGATGAACCAGTTACAAAGACAACGCAGTGCCAAAGAGATCCGACAGGTCTGTAAATGATCTTCATATTAAAAATGTTACTTGTCATGAGATAAGCAAAAAAAAAAAAGGCCCCTTTTCAGCGACAATACATGTATGAGATAATCCAATTTTAATAGTTTAATTTAAGCAGTAGGAGAAATTTACCAACCCAGTTTATGTGGAAAACTATGTATTCTTTCCTGTATACTTGTTTAGGTCTGTGTTTTTAAGTCACTCAAACACTGAAAAATTACATTTTAATCAAAGCACATGCAAAAAATAAAAGATTGCTTCTACGTTTTAGTGTTTGAAGTAAAACAGATGCTCTTTAGTTTGGTGTTGGTGCCTTATGAAAAAAGTTTCAAAACAGTCAAACAGAAATGTTTCAGACAAAGATTTTAAAGTGATATTTTATGACTTATTGAAAAGAACATTAGAACAATTTCAAAGTTTCTCTCATGCCTCTGCTGGAAACTGAACTACATAAAGAACAAAAAGTACCTTGGAACTTCTGCTTAAACACAGCTGTGCTTTGAGCTAAATGCTAACATGCTGATGTTCAGCAGGTATAATGTCCACTTCACTTAGTTTAGCGTGTTAGCATGCTAACATTTGCTAATTAGCACTAAACACAAAGTACAGCTGAGGCTGACGGGAATGTCATTAATTCTGCAGGTATTTGGTCATGAACCAAAGTATTACACAAACTGAAATTTTGTACCAAATTTCAAGGCAATCCATCCAACGGTTAATGAGAAATTACACTCAAAACCACAAATGGCAACCTCATGGTGGCGCTAGATCACCAAAGTCAGTAGTATTGCTCCTCTGGAAACCATGAATGTCTCTACAAACTTCCATGGCAACCCATCAGATGAAACATGTTGAAACATTTCAGTTTGGACCAAAGTGGTGGACGAACCAATCGACCGACTGACATTGCCGTCCATAGAGCCACACCGCTAGCGTGGCTAAAAGTGGAAAAACTAAACTTTAAAGGTCTAATAATAATAAAAAGATACTTCTTGCTTTCTGTTGTGTGGATGTAGGTGAGGGGTCAGCTACAACAGGAGCGCAGCTACAAACAAGAAGCTTTTCAGCAGGTGGAGAGACTGCAGAACCAGGTGAACGACACGGAACCAGCTTTCTCCAGATGCACCTCGACAACAGGTACACACCAACAGAGATAGACCGTATGATAGAGTCTGCGTGTGCCTCTCTGGATACTGGCCAGTTTCTCCAGTTAACTAATTTAAAATTATTGGATTTATTTATTGGACATTTCACCCCTCAATTCTCTCTGTGTCTGTTCTATCACAGGGCAAAGCAGGGCCTATTACACGCTGTCAGTCAGCAGATTGAGTACTAGAAGTCCCTCAGCAGGTACCGTCCCCACCTTAGCTTCATCTCAGAGCAGTGAAGTGATAATCTGAAGGAAAAAAAATCATATCTTGTGAGTTATACCTTGATTTCTAGCTGCTCATGCGGTTAAGGAGTAAAATTAAAGCCGTCATGTTATCCAGATACTCGTAACTCTTTGAGATGATATTCAAATTCCATTATAGATTGTATTTCAGAGCAGTAAAGCTCAAGTCTCTGTTCTATTTCTGTCTCAGGTCTGCACAGGGCCAGTCAGCAGCAGCCCGGCCTGCAGCTTGGCAGCCTCACAAACTACGCCACGCTTCAGGACTTTGCTACAGAGCCAAGACGCCAGAGAGCAGAAACAGCCAGGAGCCGTTCTTGCACAAGAACAGACAGACCTAAAGCAGTGAGTGAGCATGACAAGCCTAGTGTATTTTAACAAGTTCAGCTAAAGTTTGAACTCCTAAAAGTGCTGTAGTTAAGTGTGGGGTAGACAGCAACATGTGCTCAAATATTTTGTCTTTGCCAAATAGAGCTGGGTGATCTAGTGACAAGACAAGATAATGTGTGACATATTGATTTGCATTTGCCGTTTTAAGGGGAGTTATGTGCCAGACTATTTCTTAGCCATACACCGTAACTTCCTGAAGTCTCCACTGGTTGCCTGGCAAAAAAACAAAACAAACAAAAAAAACCCGCCACATAACCAGTTTGGTTTTTTATGGATTAAACAAAGAAGATAATTGGTGAGCTTTAGGTGTAGGTCAGTGGATTTTGTTACCTTTGGACAGAGCCAGACTAGCTGTTTCCCCCTGTTTCCAGTCTTTATGCTAAGATAAGCTAACATGCTGCTGGCTGAAGCTTCATAATAACTGTACAGACATGAGAGAGGTTGATATTCTCATCTAACTCTCTGCCAGAAAGTGGAGAAGCACATGTCCCAAAATGTTGAACTTTTTTCTTTAAAGTGATCAGGAAAAATAATTAAATATAAACATTTACAATTTCACTGCTACTGAAGATCATGTGAACAGCTCCTAAATGTGCCTCGTTGGCAAGATTGTTTTGTCATCTACTGTTTCCAAGATCAAGAATGACCTTTAAAGCTCAACACATTACTAATGAAAAAATACATAAAAACAACTGTAACATACCGCTCATGTTTTATCAAGTAATACAGTAAGACTGCTGTTACGGAGCTACACTTAAATACACAATCAACATTCAAATCAGCCTCTGTTGTTCTTTCAGGATCCATCTCGCCTGCGTGTCCTGACTGCTGAGACCTTGTTACCAGACCTGTGAGATTTACCTCAGATTATTTTGCAACGCGACACCAGCGTGTTTAACAGGTTAGCTGCTGTTGTGACATGCAGAGTATCCTGTTGTTTCTGCTGCTGACTGTTGAATGCCAAGACTTACTGGGTGTTGTTTTTAAAGCTACGACATAAACCTCAGCGAGGGTTTGGCTCATTTTCATTCAGCATTGCTCAACTCAATTTATCTAACACCTTTCATACAAACATGCAGCCCAATGTGCCTCACAGAGCACGGTTAAAACAGCACAGACAAAAAATGTAAAAAACAAAAAATAGACAACAATAAATATAGATAAGTCAATAAAACAAGTAAACACAAGGGATAGAAATAGAAAGAAAACCAATGATTAAGACTAACAAATGATGAGGCACCTTAAGTGAAAGCCAGGCTAAAAATAATTTCTATCAATTGAAAATAAAATGTTGTATTCAGTCTTGATAAAACAATGAATTTGATCAAGAATTATTGACATTTTCCTATTTCTTCAAATGACTGATATTTAGTTTTACTGCTGACTATTTTCTAAAGCCTATTACAAGTCTTTAATTATTAATATATTAATTAATGCATTTCTCTCAACCAATGGTTTCAAATCATGTCCAGTACAGCGTGAAAATCAACTAACTAATGCCTGAAACTTGCATGAGATTGTAAAATCCATTACAGTTAACATTTAGTTTAAAGACTTACAAGAAGCTCCGTCATCCAAGACAAGATGAGAGTTGGCTGTCAAACTGCAGCCTTTTTAATGCAAAATGTGACCAACTTCACATCATGCTTTTCAAAATATTTTGTATATTAGATCTAGACTGATATTTATTTAATGCAGATATCGGTATCAGTACAGAAATGCTAGTTAATTAAGTTAATTTTTAAACTGTAAAATGTCTTATCTTTGCCACGATTCTTAAAATAAACAAATACATTTAAGGGATCCTCATGTATGTTATGTATTTATGTAAAACATGAATATTAGCCAATATAATATTGTCATCAGACCTTTTTATAACTCTCAAATATCGGTCAGTATCGGCCTCAAAAATCCAGAATCGGTCAGGCTCTGTTGCATGTTATTCATCTTCCAGGGCTTGTTTTCCCAAGAACATATTTTGGACATTTATTGCCATTTAGTGAGTGACTCTCAAATCTCAGATGCCCGAGTTTCCCACAAGACAAAACGACACCTTTAACTAATAACTTTAACACTTTAACTGTGTCCTGAAATGAAGTGAAACCAGTGATGTACTGTAGGAGAGAAGCATTTAAAGCTGGAGTGTGGGACTTTTACATATAAATGAATATCCGTTACATTTAAGCCGTTGCCAGACGAGTTCACATGATCCTGATTAAGCCGATCACCGCCAGGTAAATTGTTCCGTATTTCGTAGTATACCAGAGTTTTTAAATTTGTGTCTGTGGTGACATTCCCACGCCGGTGCATTGGTAGCAAAACCAAAGCCATGTAGAGAGTGTCGCGTCAACAGAAGTTCAAAATGCTTGATGGTCACATGATTCACGTAGACTTCAGATAGTTTGGAGTAGGCTATAGCAGCTAGGAGTATGGAGGAAAAACCTAAGAAATGTCAAAGAAAAGTTTCTGATGCTCCAGATAAAAAAGAAACGCGGCATTCAGAGGAAGGATTACAGTTAAAAAAAGAAAGCGATTGACGGCGAGGACAAAAATGGATAACCATTGGTGTAGCTTTTCCTCGTTGGTGAGTGCTGAAAGAAGAGCAGGGACTGAGGGAAGACAGGATGTCGTGTTACTGCTCTTGGACACTATGTAGCTATTACATTTACTGCCAGAGGGGGGAGACAAAAGTTCTGCACTCAAGCTTCAAAGAAAAAACATTACGGTTTGCTTTGGAAAGTGGTTGACAGAACATTTAAACATAGAATTTGCAGTTTAACCTCTTCCTTTAAAAATATTCGTACTCGATTATGATAATTTAGTTCATCCTGTAGCAGCATTACCAGTTTGGATTTGGCAGCTTCGGTCATCAGGCCCACACTCAGCTCTCCTGCGGGAGCCCGGTGGTGTACAGGTAGGACACGGTCCCTGCCTGGATCTGAAACGTCTGTCCCTGGATGTGGTGGCTGGAGATCTGCTCATTGGTCTGGCTGATGGAGATGGGCTGGCTGCTCTGGCTGCTGATATGAATGGCCTGGCTGTGTTGCTCCCTGCCCACCTGCCCCTGAGAGGTCTCCTGAGTGACAGCCAGCTGCTGGATCGGCTGGTGCATCACCTGCAGCTGCTGGACGGGTCGCTGTGCTAGCTGAAGGGGCTGCGGGGGACCATGATGGGCCTGAAGGTGCTCCATTGCCTCTTTGCTCAGAGTGATGACATGCATCTGCTCAGGCTGGTGCGTCATCTGGCCCTCCAGCATACTGATAGTCTGAATCTGAGGGCTCTGGTCCACCACGCCGCCCTGAGTGACCAGAGCCACATTCTGCACGTTTCCTGACGACTGGGTGAGGAGGGTGAGTCTGGAGTGGGCCGATTCTGTCGTCTCCCCCTCTGTGGTGATGATGCTGATCTCCTGGTCCTGACCCGGCACAAAGTTAATGTTGTCCACGTCTCCCGTCACCACCAGCTGGATCTCCTGTTCAGAGCTGGAGGGCAGCTGGTACTGCTGCAGCTGTAGGATGTTGCGCACCTCCTCCGGCGGTGCTGTGGCATCCGCTACCGCCACGTCTGATGAGGCTTCTGTTGTTGTAGCTCTTTCCTTGTTGTGGGATTTGGTGTGTGTTTTCAGATTGTCCAGGCGGGTAAACGAAAGGCTGCAGAAGGAGCACGTGAAGGGTTTCTTGCCTGAGTGAGAGGCGACATGTCGTCGTCTCGCACTGGGGTCTGAGAACGATTTGTTGCAGATGCTGCAGTCATACGGCTTCTCGCCTCTGCAAAAGGAAATTTAGATTTCACTTAAGTTTGTTTTCAGTCTTATAGCGGCTATAATCTTTTATATTTACAATGGATCACATAGCTATTTCTATTCATGAGGCTCTGCAGTTCCCCTCAGGTCCAAGGAGCGCTTTAGTGTCTATCAGCTCATTATTTTGGTTTTACAGCTCACAACTTTACTGTTTTGGTTCACTCTCTTGGATCTCATAGCGTCATGAAAGGACCACACAGCCGTTTTCAGCAAAAAAAGCTTTAAAAATTGCTCAGCACCAAACAGCAGACTTAGCAACTAGCTGGTGAACAAAAGCAGAGCTAAAAGAAGAGTGAATATTGGACAGGTTGTCCATAAAGAAACACAACTCCAACTGAATGCTAATGTTCATCTTTGATTAGTCACACAATGAATTCATTATAAGCTGTTAAATAGTAGACGTATGTTATATCTAACATAAAGGTTGGGAGTTTAGGCCTTAATCTCATGCCTCAGGTCTAAAACATATTTATCACCTGTGAATTCTGATGTGAGTCTGCAGTGTGCTCTTGGCTGTAAAACACTTTCCACAAATCTCGCAGGTGAAAGGCTTCTCACCTGTAAGGATATTATTAATGTCATGAGCTATTGTAGATATTAGTTACACAGTAATATTAGTTTTAATAGCTCAGAAGTGATTTGCAGATCTGTTGAAGCCTTGTCTGACTTTACCTGTGTGAGTTCTCAGGTGCTTCTTCAGCTGAGCCGTGTCCATGAACTTGTGATGACACTGAGCACATTCTGGTAACGATTTGCCTTTGAATAAAAAGAACAAAGAATACATAATTCAGCCTTTAGAGTGACTACATTAGAATGAACCCACTGCTGTTGAAGGGATGTGATTCTCACCTGTATGAACTCTGTAATGGCTTTTAAGTTGCCTCTTCTGAGCGAAGGTCTTTCCACATTTATCACAGCTAAAGGATTTCTCTCCTAAAGATGCAGGTAAAGAGACAGAGACAAGACACTGACAGACTGTAGACTTTGATGAATAATGGGAATAAATCTTAACAATTTAATAGAGTGGGAATGGTGTTCCTTTTGCAAATTTCTGTAAATTGTGACATTCAATAAAAAGAACTGTGAAAGAACGACGACCAAATACACCCTGACTGCACTAAATCACAAACTTTCTGTAATTTTCTTTCAACAATTTTCATTTGAGGGTCTACCTTATTAAAATGTCAAATTCAAATTTAAAACAGAATATTCTTTCCAGAATTTCATTTTTATGTACATTTATGATGGATGCATTAAAGATGGGAAAAAGGTCATCATTAGAAAATAATATATATAAGGTGTAAGCCCAGGTATAGAACTAACATGATCCGATCCTACCTTCATGGAGGTTCATATGCTCTTGCAGGGAGTGTTTGGTGGCGAGCACTTTGGAGCAGACGCTACAAACAAACGGCTTTTCTCCAGTGTGGATGCGCTGGTGAACCAGCAGAGTGTGCTTCTGGGTAAAACCCTTTCCACAAACCAGGCACCGAAAAGGCTTCTCTCCTGGGGGAAGAAGTATGAAATACAGTGAAGTGTACAGGTGTATATGCAGGTAGTAGGTATGGTATCACCTAAAGAGTAGCAACAATGAGGTTAATTTGATCAGTGTTGAGAGACAGATGCTCCTACTTAACACTTTTTCATGGACGCTGCCCGTTTGTTAGTTAAACCCTAGTCAGTCCCAATTGAGGTGTATACCATTTTCCAACAATCGAATAATCTATAACACACAAGTTGCAGAATTAGGAATAATAATAACAAAACTATGAAAATGAGTTCAAACCGACTGCTTTTTATCCTCCCTTCTGACCTCTAGAACATCCCTTTAATCATAACTCACAATTACCTGTATGAGTCCTTTGGTGAATCTTTAAAAAGAAATGACTTTTCAACACTTTGCCACAGTCCTCACACCGGGCCTCAGTGTTGGGGTATTTCCTTTTCCTGCCTCTCTTCCCAGGCTCTTTGCTTCCCGCTGTGTCACTGCCCAACTTGTAGCTCTTGTATTTTACCGGTGGTCTGATTTTGCGTTTGCTCTGCCGGCTCTGGTGGGTTCCTGGGTTATAATCTGCATCGTCTTTAGGTTGTGACTCAGTTACAACATCATCACAGTCCACATCTGCAGCCTGCCCCTTCTCTGACCTCTCACATGGTGCCCTTCTGCCCTCCAGCTCTGTTACAGTCACTTCCACATTTTTCTTTGGCCGTCCTCTTTTACGTTTCGACAGATCTGGCACTTCTGCTTCATCTGCCTTTACCTCCTCACCCCTAACCGCTGCAGCAGAGTGTGTGAGTTCAGTGAGCACCTTGACAAGGTCTTTGACCTCCATAAGACGAGCCGTGGCCAGAAGCTGCTCTGTGGCGCTCTCCTCCACAGACACCTGGGCGCTGTAGATGAACTCCAGCACTGCTGCGAACATCTTAGCTGCCATACCATCCAGCCGGTAGGTAGACTGACTGATCTGATCTTCTGCCGTGAACATGAAGGAGAAGTACTCGCTGCTTGCTGCCAGCAGGGCTTTGTGCGCCTTGAAGTGCACGTCTTCCACAACAAGAGTGATGTCGCACAGTAGGTCCCTTTTCCTGAGCTTGTCGAATTTGCTCAGGATGCTCTGCTTATGTGAATCTGAATGAAGGTCCATGAGTAATGAAGTGCTGGTTGTTGCTTTCCAAGACATCTTCCCCTCAAAACAATCAGTTCTGCTCCTGTAGGCAATGAAAAGCAACTGTATCAAAATGGATTTACAGAGAAAGAAACTGAGGTACAGGACATGTTTTTTTTTTGCCATTAAATGTACAACTTTGACTATCTAATCAATGCATTGTCATTTAAAAGAAAAGATGTGGAAACATAAAGCAAATCATATTGTTTTAGGGCTGGAACTAATTATTTTGTGGTGCACTGAACCAGTTAGTCGAGCAACAGAAAATGAATCATCAACAATTCTGATAATCTATTTATCGTTTTAAGTAATTTATATGAATAAATAATCTGCTTTTCTGTGTTTTGTATCATTATAAATTGGATATATTTGGGTTTTAGACTTGGACAAAACAAGCGATTTGTGAAAATTGTGATGGACATTTTTCACAATTTTCTGACAGTTTTTAGACTAAATAATGACTTAATTAATCGACAAAATAATCAACAGATTCATTGATAATAAATATACTGTAGTCTATTTAAAATGCCCTTTGAGCCCAAGGTGATGACTTCAAATTCCTTATCTGAACAGTCCAAAACCCAAATTAATAATGTAAGTTCAGGAAGTAGGAAAAGGGAACATGAATCCTCACATTTTGAAGAGCTGGAAACAGACAGTGTTTGGCATTTTTTTCTAATAAACGACATAAATAATTGATTATAAAAATAGTCAATGGCTGATCGATCAATTAATCATTTCAGTACTAGTGCTTTTTGTTGTTTACGTTACTATATCCCCTACACCAACATAGTGCAGTGCAACAAAAAGTTTACCTATTAATGTTTGGTCTCAGAACTACAGATAAACCCTGTGCAGTGATGTGAACAACTTGAAGGTTAGCAAGCAAGCTAACTTACACCGTCTCACACAATGCATCCGCTGCTAGCCAGAAAACACGCCAAAACTAGCGGAAATAGCAACGTGTGCGACTGAAATAATGTGTTAAACTAACTACATTTCAGTTATATTTATGTTCGTGACAGGACCCAAACAGTTTACGCGCACAAACCGCGGTGTAATTTAAAGTAGTGAGCTTTTAGGACCTTACCTTGTACTGTTGTTGGACGGAGGGTGTGATTGCGAATGTCTTATCGCGAGAGGTGAGGTTCTGACGAGACTCACGCACAGCTGAGCTACACTTGCTGTGGATCGCAGGAGCCCCTTCTACAGCATACAGATGCATATTTTATAATCAAGTGTTACTGTTTACTGTTAGTATTTGTTTGGATATTCGTTAACAAACAGCCAGTTAGATTAAATGATCTGTACAAACATGCCATTTTTTATACAGACGACATTTTTTTCATCAAAATAATCGTTGTCATTGCTGAGATTTCCTTTAGGACCTGCATGTCCTCTCGTCTTTTGGATTGTCATAGTGAATTTCACACCATAAGAAGGACCGCTGTAGGACCGTACGGTACAATTTTGAGTATTAACATTTTAATGCAACTTTAAATTGGAGCGGGTGGGGGGTAATTAAAATACTAATTACTAATTAAAATGCTTCTTTACATGTTCATGCATCTTTAAATTTAATATAATATATATTAATACAAGGGCCATTCTGCTGCATAATGAGTACATTTCACTTTATCTTTACATTTGAAATACTTTTACTTACGCATCTTATCTGATATTGATAACTGATATTAATGTGAGTATTGTAACAGTGAGGAAGATGATAAAAAAATTCAAATTAGTCAATGGATAATTGCTTAAAAGTTTAACATCAAAGAAAAATTCCCAAAACTTCAAATTAAACAAGATTAATAAATACTGGACCCATTTGCAGCCTGCTTCCTACTGTATGACTCTGTGGAGCTTCTCTGGCCCAGTTTACAGTGTCTGTTATGTAATGCATTATTACAAGAATAGGGCTTTTGTTATTTATCCTTGGGCTGTGCAGTCAGTTAAGATGGGTGTAAGTGAGGATTAACTAAGAGCCGACTACTGCTCTCTCTCTCCCGTCAACTAAGTTGACTTGCAGCAATCAGGCAGCATTTGACACAACTCTCTGCCTCCAGTTTACCTGAGACATAGGTCTGTCCAGGATGAAGAATGTCAGGGTTGCAGTGGTGGGAGCAGGTGTGATCGGCTTCTCCACTGCTGTCTGCATCGCTGAGGCTCTTCCTTTCTGCTCTGTCACTCTCCTGGCTGAGAAGTTCAGTCCAGACACCACCAGTGATGGCGCTGCCGGGATCCTGTTTGCTGCAAAGTTTCCAGGTATGCAACAATCTCTCTCTCTCTCTCTCTCTCTCTCTCTCTGAAAATGCATTACACTGTGTAATATTTTAAAATGTTATGCAGTCAGCACACTTTTACCAGGGTGAAAACCATTTGTAATGCATATAAATTCATCATATATCCCCACCCCCAATAGTTTTGCATGTTGAAAACGACTGATTTTACTGTATTTCTCTATCAGATATTCCCTTGGAAAGACAAAAACGCTGGTTCAAGGACAGCTTTGATCACCTGTTGGCCATTGCTCAATCCCAACACTCACCGGAGGCTGGAGTAATGCTGAGCTCTGGGTAGAACTTGTTAAATACTCAGCCAGGTCACTATTACAATAGATGTCTTTGCATACAGTGATTTTTGCTTTGATTCTTTTTCCAGCTGGCAAATTTTCAAGGAGGCTCCAGCTGATAAGAAGCCCTTCTGGTCAGAGTCTGTGATCGGCTTTCGATTTATGACCGATGGTGAACTGAAAAGGTTTCCGGATCACAAATTTGGCCAGGCGCTCACCACCATAAAGTGTGAATGTTCCAGCTACCTGCCTTGGCTCGAGAAGAGGTTTGTCCTCTATATTAAACTCTCATTGTCATGTCAAAGGTGTTAGATCATTATTTCAATATTTTAGATTTCTGCATTTTCAACATTTCCGCTTTTTCAGCAGCTGCATTTCAGCTGTCAGCATTCACACGCATTTTCTTCAGGAAATGCAATTTTTCTAGTTTTTCTTTAAACTTTTAAATTCCAACAAACTTAAAACATTTACAGGTAAAATTACAGTTCAATTAATGTTTTGGTCTCACTGGGGAAGAGGTGAATAGTTGAATACACGCTTTATAACGACATGAACTCTTGTCATTACTGTTTTGTAAAGGTTCAGAAAAGCTGGAGGCCAAGTGGAACAGAGGAAGGTCAACAGTCTTCAGGAATTGTGCAGCTATGATATCATTGTCAACTGCTCTGGTCTGGGCTCCAAAACGCTGGTGGGTGACGACAAGGTGTACCCGGTCAGAGGCCAGGTCCTCAAGGTGGAGGCCCCCTGGCTGCAGCACTTCATCAGAGATGGAGATGGAAAGACCTACATCTACCCCGGCATACACAGTGTCACAGTAGGCGGCACGAGGCAGGAGGAGGACTGGCGACTACAAGTGGACGAAGGAGACACGAAGAGCATCCTGGTGCGCTGCAGCAGGCTGGAGCCGTCGCTCAGCAAAGCCAAAGTTCTCGGCGAGTGGGTCGGTCTGAGGCCCAGCAGGAGGAACCCGAGGGTGGAGAGGGAGCTGGTGCAGCTGCAGGGTCGCAGGGTGCCTGTGGTCCACAACTATGGCCACGGAGGCTGGGGAGTTACCCTCGCCTGGGGTACCGCCTTGGACGCACTGGGGCTGGTCAGGAAGTGCCTTCATGAAATGCCGCTGCAGGCTAAACTGTGAGCTAAGTCTGACGCTAAATCCTGCTTTTACACGGTGCCAATAACACTTGAAATAATACAACACACTGGCAGGGAGATTTAAATCACTGATAGACAACTAATCAAAACTTAAAGTGAAAATCGTAAGAATTTGCAGTAGGTTTTACATTTAATACAGTTTATGTGAAGAAATGTATATTTAAAAAAAGGTAATTTAATGGTTATTTAATTTACTGCTAACAGTGGTGAACAATTGTTTGGACATATTGGGACTGGTTATGTGAGAATGTCACTAGAAATACTGCTTTTTTCATTTCTGCTACTTTGTGCCAATAACAGTTGCCTTTGAGTACAGAGATCTACTGTCAGAGAGATGAACCTAACTCAACAATACCAACATTTATTGATGTGAGGGTAGAACAGCCTTGTTAGTATTTTAACAATGTATATAGAAAAGACAACTTTATTAATGAACTGGAAAATACTGTACAGAATTTACTGATATGAAACTGATGAGAAATAAACAATTCATGTGTACACATAAGACAAATGCTTGCTGGGTGGAATGCAATTGTTCAACTGCTAAATTGCTAAACTTTGTCAACACTTTACATAAAAATTGGGTTTCCAAAATGTGCTATGTGCTTTAGAACTGCTGATATCGGTTTATGATATCTAATATTTTCTAGCGCTTCATTAATTGCTATCACTACTTGCAGTTAGATCAACACATCAACACATTTTTTTGACTTGTCATAGTAGTAGTCAAGTAAGCCATGACAGTGTGACAGTGAGCCAGCATGCACAATATCTGGACCCTGAAACTGAAGCAGCTAAACAGAATTCAGCCATCATTCATTTTATTATTTACACCTGTGCTTTCCCTTTTGTGACATGTCAAAATGTCTGCTGTGAAAAAGGCCTGTTGTCAAAAAGACAGTAATGGAGAGTCCATATATACTAATATACACTTAAAAACTGTTTAATTTATTAATAAAGGTTTTGTTTGATGTGGGATAAATGGTCACTCACTGCTAAGCAACGCAGCTCGTGTAACTGTTGGACTCTGTTGCAGTTTCCTCCACTGACTGGATTCAGCTGAATGGAGAACATCTAAAATAGAGACTGGGGTATTCCATATCGACCACACTGTAACCACTTAGTGAGGTGTAAATAGATAGATAAGTAATATAAATATAACTTAACACCATCTAAACTTTAGGTATGTTTCCTGGGGGAGGATCCAAAATGTGACAATGCTGCATGTATACCTTTTTTAATATACTTTCTGGCGATTGTGTATACTGTAGAAATCATTGCTTATTTGGAAAAAATCATATAAATTATTTTTAGAAAGTATTTCAAATATTCTGAAAAATATAAAGTTTTAAGATGGTCATCAACCAACATCAGCACTTAACAGTTCACTGTGCTTTTGAGGCCAATTCTATGTCAGAAAGTGTCTCCATTTTGAAATCAATACCCCTGCAGCTAGAGTCTTTCTTCTGTCAAGGAACCCAGATTTACTGAGTTTGTGGATTCCTTCTTATTTCTTTTCATTTTCAGCCGGCGGGCTTCAGAATTGGCTGAAACTGAACGGCTCCTCTTACCCTCTGAGGAGATGTGGTTTGTGTAGTTGTACATGCAGGCAGTCTCTGTTAATAAGGGCTCTCGGAGTGGGTTTGGTAAGGAAGGTATAGTTAAAGGATGATTGTACCTTTCTGCTGGGACTGTGGGTGGCAGCTGGAGGTGTGTGCTTTGTGTCGTTTCTGCTTGTTTAGGGGCAGACAAATTTGTTGTGTCTATGTTGAAAGTGCTGCACACAGTATTATGTGAAGTGGTAGAAGACTGGGAGGACGGAGACATGACCTCACAAGGTTTTTGAGGATTTACTGAGTCCTGTGTGCTCTCCCCAGTCTTGATGCTGGGGGTCAGATTCCAGTTTTTAGGGTTGATGAGTTTTCTCTTCTGCCCCTTGTGGAGGATAGTCAGGGAGAAGCTCCGCCTCAGCAGCCCTGGTGCTGGGTTTCTTCTTAGCTCCATGCAGCTCTGGCTCCTAGCAATGGCTCCGCTGGGGAGATGACCTTTTGCTGGGCTTGGGAGACTTAAGCTGTTCTTAGGGGGTCTTAGTGATGGTAGGATACAGGGCAGGCATGCTGGTTTATTGTGGAGTGAAGTCTTACTAAAGCTGGTGGAGGTCAGGGTCTGGGGGAGGGCAGGGTACTCTGGGGACGGGAGGTGGCTTGACTCAAAACCGGAGGAGGACCTG
The DNA here is from genome assembly GCA_008360985.2 of Macquaria ambigua. Taxonomy (NCBI): domain Eukaryota; kingdom Metazoa; phylum Chordata; class Actinopteri; order Centrarchiformes; family Percichthyidae; genus Macquaria; species Macquaria ambigua. The sequence goes on along the minus strand of VMKM01000587.1, from coordinate 242,365 downwards.
CTCATGGATGAAGATGTCTTTTTGTCCCTTCCTGAAATAAACAAGTGTGCGCAGATCATGCAGGAGCTGGTCAGTAGGGACATGTATTTGACTTAAACAGAACAGCAGCAGAGCGGCCAGCGTTGGAAAAGAGGATGCCCGAGAAAAGGGTTCAAAACAAAATCTAAATGTGCGCTAAAAATGAATGATGAATGAAAGAAAAGAAGCAAGCAGTCAAGTCTGGTAAAGCATGGAGCAATTTATTCCTCACGCTCAACCATGACAGAAGCACACTTCAGAAAATGCGGAGACTTCAGACCCTCAACCTGCCACACTTCTGTCGGAAGTGTTAGAATGAGTTTAACTTTGACCTTTAACCATTTTAAAGGTTGTCCTAAGTCTGCATTTTAGTGCATTTACAATTATACAAAATGCCATATTTTAACAAGTATAATTATACAATTTAGTAAATATTTTAATTCTTCTGCATTATGCAGTTTTCAGGCACATGATAAAATATTGTGCAACATTATATTTTACTGGACTAAAAAAATATACACACAAACGGCAAGAGAGAAATACACTGTACAAGTGTGGCTGATCTGACACGTTCTCTAACCACATGACTTTTGACATTCACACAAACTCTCATTTACAGTAAGCACACCTCTCGCATTTTGACAAGTTTTAGCCTAACCAAATAACCACAATAAGAATGAAATAGCTATGAATAAAGCAAGCATTCACAGTAAATATGTACTGCAATTACTGAGAAAGTTTTTTTTAACCTATTTAAATCTTATCACACGTCTGTTCAACAGTCACCATTTTCAGCAAACGCAAAAACCACCACACAACTCACAACCGCAGATCTATTTGTGAGTAGACCTATAAGCGGCTCCACATATAGTTTGCTCAAGGGTGTGAAAAATGTCTTTACAGCTTGCTGCTCAGTTTAACATGATGCAAGTAAACTTTCTAGTCCCATAGCAATAGAGAACCTTGTGTTATCCCATTTTGAATATTATATTGAGTGTAATGCTTGTAAAGAAAGGCAAGTCACTTCTCAAAAGCACTGAACAGACAAAACAGTTTGATTCAATGATGCAGAAACAGAAGAAAGTATGACTTGAAGAAGAAGATGCTTGGGGGGAAAAAACAGAGCACCAGAAGTAAATGTGACGATAGCAGAGTCTTTCTAGGAGAGCATGAAAACTGAATTTGGTGGCTTGGAATGCTCGAGCATCAAGAAGGACTGAAGACCACGCAAGTCTTTCTAGTGAAGGATGAGGCAGAAGAGGGCAGAGGAGGAGGAGGACAGTGTTCACAGGCGACTCAGGCTGTCATTACCGTTCTCCAGGTTCTCGTTACTCTCGTAGCAGCCGGAGTCCCGCGGGGAGTCTCCCATGAGGCCACGCCTGTCCAGGAGCAGCTTCTCCTGTGAGCCTCCAGACTGACTGCTGCGCTCTGGGTCGCTGCTTCCTGCAAGGCACAACACCACCAGCAGGGTGCAGACAGTCACATCTTATGATCTCAAGAGAAAACTGCTGGGGAGCTCTGCATGTGTTTTGTGTGCATGAACTACTTTTGAAGAAAGCAGGTGTAGATATATAAATAGATTCTTTAAAATTATGGACTGTAAGTATAAATATTGATTACAAAAATTTGTAAAATTTGTCCCTGGATATTTGACTCATATTTGATAGTGCTCAGGTGAAATATAACACCCTGTTGATTACCTGACCCACCATCATACTCTTGCAGCAGCTCCACAGCAGTGAGCAGCACAGCTCTGTGCTGGGGGTCTCTGATGTTCAGCTCGTCCAGGTCCTCCTCCTCTAGCAACTTGAATGTGTCTAGATCCTCATAGCCGTTAAAAAGGAAGGTGGGAAGATGCTCCTGTGGAGAGGTGAGGATGGATAAGGCACAAACAGATCAGTATAAGTCTATAGAAGAAATTCATTTGACCATGCAGAATTTGGAGGTGCTTTTCGGTGGATTTTTTTAACCTTCAGACAGAGCCCCCTGTTTCCAGTCTTTATGCTAAGCTAAGCTAACCTGTCTTCCTAGTCCCTAGTCTCATATTTAACGTACAGACATGAGAGTGGTATCCATCTTCTCACCAAACTCTGCAGGACATTGAATACGCGTATTTTCCAAAATGTCGAACTATTTCTTTAAATACAGCTAGAACCAATTGTAACCCATCACCCACTGGTATTACTTTTATCTAAAACTCATAAATTTGAGAAATAAAATGTCTTCCATACATTGAAAATCCCAGTATTGGTCTTGTTAACAAAAGTCAAAATTGTGCCTTTGTTTGTGTCATAGAAAATTCCTCAAAGTTTATTACTTTGAGGTTGATGCGATCAAGGAGCTCCTCTACAGAGGTGGGTTTGGGCTGCCGGGCCTTCCTCCTCTTGCGTGCCTTTTTAGGCTTCACCTCCTCTTCATTCAGGACATCCACATAAATGAACTTGAAGGTGCCGACTTTACCGTTGAGCATCCCCATCCATGTACCCATTGGAGGCTTACTAATGATATCGATGACGTCTCCACTCTGCAAGACAAGACCAGTGGAGCTTGAATTTCTGAGAAGACATCAGCTCATCTCTACGTATTGTGTAATTTACTGGATCGATAACGTGGCCATACCTTCAGTTTGAGGGAGTCAGTGTCGTAGGGACTGGGGGTGAAGTCAGTATGAACTAGAGCGCGTCCACAGAAGGGTCCGCGGTAAGGCAGCTCATCCTCTTCCCCGTCCTCAGACTTCACACTCTCTCTGTTGCTGTTGGAGGAGTCAGTGGTGCCCACAGTCTGACCACCTACACAAACCACAAAAAGACAAATGAGCCACTTCAAGACCACAAGACTGCATGGGTCTGTTAGTATTTGAAAAATATTTTTAATCTGAACAGGGTGCCAGATGTTACAGTTTTCCACGCAGACAAATACAGTGAGACCAGGAAGTTTAGACTATCTCAAAGGCGATTTAATGTCCTTGAAACATTTTTCTGATAAAACACCACACATCTGGTGTTCCAAGGTTAAGGTAAAACAAACACTGAGAATTATTCGCAAGTACACCCAGATTTGGCACAAGCACACTGTAAACACACAGACTTACTCATGGAACTTTGTCCACTGAGGGAACTCCTCAGGCTTTCCACAGACCCTCCTGGCTTCAGTGTGGGTTTCTCCAGAGAGTCAGAGTCTGTCTGAGGCGAGTGAGGGCAACTGGATATGCGGTCTGGGCTTAACTATGGAACAGAGAAGAAAAAAATGATTGCCTATGCTTCACAATCTTCCCTGTAGGGACAATGTCCAACAGTAACACTGACAGATGCTTGACATACCTGTTCAGAGAGAGAACAGTGGTATCTCTTGGATATGTGTTTTCTCATAGTTTCTCTCACAGACTTGACTTTTTTGCCCAGGGAAATACGGGATGTTGTTGGAGACTTAATGGGATCTCTTGCACCATCTCCGTCTTTATTCTAGTTTACATACAGATAAGCAGGAAAAAAAGCAAATAAACACACGTTTAACTATTTATTTTTGATTTGGTCTATGGAAAATCTGGAAGAATGACAGTTACATACAGTGTTATCATTGTCAGAGATGACCGTGAGCTTTGAGCGGTTGGTCAGGTCAAATCCTCCAAAACTACAGGCTCTCTGTGAAAAAAAACACAACAACAAAACAAACAGGACATTCATAAGCAGAGATGCAGAGGTATAGGTGAGGTTGGGGGTTTCCTTGCTGAATCTAAAACTGATGGGTATCAGTTTTGAATTGATCTCAAGCTAGATTCTGTTTCGAAGTAGAAAGCTAACTGAAACGAGTTAGTTAGTTTAGGGCAGTTAGTTGTCTAATCAAATGGGTTTAAGGCGGTCACTGACACTTGACTGCCTGAAGGTGAAAAGTATGAATGCATCGCTTGCCAAATAACAATCTCTCAACAAAGGCTCCTCTGTACTCACCCCATGGTGGCTGAGCGGGCTGAGGATCCGGTGACGGAGCTCTCCGTCGGTCACTGAGCGGGCGATTTTGGATTCCTCATCATTGCAACCCTCCGTTTCAGAAAAGGAAGAGCCACTGCCCTCACCTGCCTCCCTCACCTCCTCTGCTACACTTGTCTCCTGATGAATAGGGCTCCCGCTAGACTTGCTAAAGTCCTGGAAGATCTTCTGGCTGCTGCAGGTGTCCAGGCTGCTGGAGGAAGGGGAGGTGGTCAGGCTGTCAGAATCCCTGTCGTAGGTGAGCTGCTCCTGCAGAGCTGAAGCCAGGGAGTCCATGGGGCAAACAGCAGGCTTCTTCTGCACACCGGCATACAGGGAGTTGCCGGCATCTCCACAGGGAAGATCATCTATGTTTAGGTTGTCTGGAGGGTAAAAAGAGGGGAATGGAGGAAGGTGAAAATACTATTCAATGTCATCGAAGCAAAATGGAATGAAATCCTCAAGTTTGAGATTTGTCTACAAATAAGGTTGGACTAGGTATCAGCTAGTCATGCTATCCACTGCAGATCAGTTCTGTAAAATCTGAAATTAAATTGTCTTTTTTTTTCAATTTATATGCATTAACTTAATTCATTCTTCTTATAAAGGTGAAAATGATCTTAGAGCTTTCAGGGATCATTGAATAGATGCACAAGCTGCCAGTCCAGCTGCTGCCATTGTATTGTCCCAAGTTTTAATGTTTTTTTATGTTGAGTTGCAGTGTCCCGTGTCTACAAGCTGTTTCAGAGGCATTTCCAGTCTGCAAAGAATAATCTACTGGCCCACCACTGATGACTTTAATTTTTTGGCATGCAAATTGTCAAATGTAAACATGTTGGAAAAAAAGCATGTTGGAAAAAAGTTGGAAAAGGTATTCTTCAATACATGTATTCACACAGACTACACAACTAGTGAAAACACTTGGTAAATACTGTTATTACAGTATATGCGCTTAGTCAAACAGTAATTAGATCCAGCACAATTACTGATATTTTGTCTAGACTCTACGTCACATTCAGCATTGTGGTGTCCTAGGTGCACTATTTCCTCTTAATACGCAGTATATTGTTACTGTAAACACATCTTGGATGCATATGCAGCAACATACATGGATTTTAACTTCTCTTACACTTTTTAACAAGTACCACATAGGACAGTGAAAACAGACAATTTCAGTTTTTACAAAGACCTCAAAACTATGATGGCTGCCACATCCACTCGGGCTTTATGAGATAAAGTCTGATAGTGGTTTTAGTACCCTCTGCTCCAGGCCTCTTAGACTCGTCAATCCTGATCAGCTTCTTCTTCACCTTCCGGGTTGAGTTGACCAGTTTATGGAGTCTCCTGAATGTCACAGATTCCTCTTGTTCATTGTCTGACAGGTCACAAGGCTGATAGGAAAGACCAGTAAGAATTTTATTTTATTATTAAAAACATATTGTCTTACCACACAGCTTTGCAGTAAAATAACACTATGGGTGTGTTCACAGTAGATTGTTACCCATTGTAAGGATATAAAAAAAGATATTACTTGATACCGACACTTTCTGTCTTTATACTCGGATGTGGTACATGAGCTCACAAATTTCAAAGTATGTTTTAATAACTGTTCTCCACTTCTAGTAACTTGTATAAAATTAAAAGGTATGTAAGCTGTGTACGTGCTGCAGATGCTGCTGCAAGTACCTGCTGAGCCTGCTGTAGAAACTACTTGTAGCTTAATATAAATATGTGGTAGGAAACCACAGTGATGACAATGAGGCCCATGCAAACAGCACTGCTTCACAACAGACTAAAACAGGCGTTCTGTACATGGGAAAACAAAAAGCTAGCTGCTTGGAAATCACCTTAACCATCATATGAAATGATGGTTAGTGAAAGGTGGTACATTTATAGACTCGGGTCATATATTGAGGTTTCATCTGCCGGCCAAAACATGAGCGGTATGTACATCCCAGAATACACGTCAAAAGACAAAATGAAAGCTGAACAGAAATTCAATGCAATTATAGACCATTAATTTACAGAGAAACAGCAGGGGAGGGGGCAACAGACGTGCAATCATCACACAGAAAGAGAAAGTGAGAGGAGAACACACACGCGCGCACACACACACACACACACACACACACACACAGCAAAGAGAAATAGTCAGGCCATCCAGATGAATCTGAAAAATGTGCCCTGAACCTGAGCCCCCTAATCACCCCACCCATGCATAAAAGAGCTGTGGCCTGCATAACAGGGCCCTGTGCTGAGTCCACCCGCTCACCACAGCACAATAGGGGGTTAGCGCTTTGACAGCGATGAATAGAAGTCCGCCCAGTGCCCTGCAGTTGGGAGAAGGGCCTGAGCTACAGGGCTTTAGAGGGGCCCCGGTTCATCGGTGGGACAGGGGCAGAGGGAACGAGAGAGACGCTGTCAACAGCTCAGCAGCCTTGGCACTGGTAGATCAGAAGCTCTCATGCAAAACACGCCGCCTGAAGTTGTGATTCACCATTAAAAAGCAACTCAGACTGGGAGCTTAGAGACTTACGTTACAGCTGAACAACTCATTTGTGGTGGGACTGGAGGGATCGGTCCACTCTGTGGGGTCGGACCTGCACGTCTGTCTGTTTTGTGTCTCAAACTCCTTCAGCTGCAACAAAAGATGACCCTGTTAGTACATGATGCAGAGCTAGAGTACATTAATCTACCAGCTGATGTGTTATTTATCCTTGAACCATTGGCACACAAAAAGGGAATTATTAAAACTCCATTCTGTTCTTCATGCAGATAAAACATTTGATCAAATAAAAATGCTGTTAACTTTGTCAGGCAACAAATAATTGCCTAGATAGATAATTCCAGCTTTTTGTTTAATGCATTCAGATTCGCGCTCAGATTGTGCTACCCGATAATACCTTTTTGCAGTCTGTTCAAAACAACTGCTTACAGAGTTTTGTGTTTTTTTAAATGAACCCAACTTGAAGAACTCTTAAAGTTGAGCAAAAGGATAAAAACACAGCAGCTGCAACTTTCACATGACAGTAAAGTGGAGAATTTTGGGATGCATGACATCATACCCGTGCCAGGGCTTCCTCTATAGAGATCATATTCTCCTTCACCATCATCATCAGCTGGATACGCTCTTCGTCACTCATGGTGATTTCACTGGCCACAAAACCAACTTCATCACCTGTCAGATAAAAAGTAGAAATGTCAGCTGACAGGACTAAATACAACCGACTGCTTTAATTAGGCATTTTATTAAGATAAATCCTGAATGTCAAATAACAAAAAGATGTGCATATGTTGATTTGTTTTTGTGTTATTAAATTAACATACCTTTTGAAATCTGACGCACCACTCCTTTCGGTGACTTTCGAAAATTCTGCCAAAAAGACTTACTCTTTCTCTTTCCGTCCCATTTTCCTATACAGTACAACAATTCAGTTTAATTTAGTGCAGAGAAAAAAAACACTTTTATAACAGCATCACCACAAAATTAAACAAAAATAATAATTATATTATGTACTAAATTACACTATTCTCTAAATACAAACAAAAGGTAATTTTTAGTATGTAAAAATATTCACTCCACATTGTCATTACTACTATCAAAGAAGACATATGCTGGATTAAAAGCACTTACAACCACTAATACCCACAAAAACATTTTTTTAAAGTAGCTTTTCTGTGGGCATAGTTTAGTGTAAAACAGGCTGTGAAAATGTACATCAATCTGATTGTACTTACTATAAAGCATTAACTATCTGATGCATGTAATTAAGTTTTATATAAAATTCTCAGCTTACCTCCTGATCCATCATCAGAGCTAGATTTGTGCACAGGAAACCTAAAAATCAGATAACATATTAACTTCATTTGGATAGTTCAAATGGGGAATCAAAGCCCTGAACAGAACAGTACCTGTTGTCCAAAGTTATTTTCTTCATTTTCCCTGCTATTCCACCATCTCCCTTAACATGTCTTTCAATCCTCTCGACTTGCGTCAGATTTATAAAAATAAAATAAAAAAAGAATCACAAAAGTGCACTGTCCCTCATGACACTGGCATCAAAGGGAAATCAAAGTAGTCAAAACAGATGAAAAAGACTGGCTGCTCTTGGCTGATGAACAGAGGTCAGAGCTCTACGGCCATCGCAACAATAGAGCCTTTTTCATGTCAAGTCAGGGTTTTGCAGCAGCAGCAGCAGCGCTAATGTGGCCTCTGCATTCCCTGCACACTTTCACCCTCCCTCTTTCTCTCTCTCTCTCTCTCTCTGCCTGTCTGTCTGTCTGTCTCTTCATCTCTCGGGGCTGTTTGTTGTGTATAACTGTCTCTCGCTCTCTCTCTCAGTTGACACTTGTTGCTGGTGTTGGGTCAGTGTATGAGTTTGAAAACAGATCAGACCTATACTTTTTGTGTTGTCAGTGAGACATGAGTGGTCATATACTGCTGAGGTGTTAGGTTCCTCACTGACCACAGCTACAAAAATGTCTGTACAACACGCAATGAAATAAACATTTTTCTTTATGTTTGGTTAAATAATTGTATTGTATCCCAATTCATCATTACTCTGATTTTCAGTAGTGTTTCTAGAGGATACACTGAATATATATTTTACATGATCAAACTTGAACAATGCCAAAAAATCTCATCTATACAAGTGTGAAAATATCTGTATTGGCTGTCAAAAGCCCCTACTGGTTTCATTTTCTTCAAAGGACCATGTGAACAATTCATTTTTATACCACAGAGTTCATGAAGCAAGCAGTGCACCATGATATTCAAACTCTATTCAGGGTTGTAAAGTGAGACGTCAGCACTGTTTCCCCTCTTCCACATTCTACAGTAAGAAGAATGTGGGAGACGATAAAGATTTGAAATATTTTGGCATGAAATTGAATCACTTCAAATGAAACAAAACAGTGTGTGCCCACTGTGGATAAACAAGTTAAATCTTGATTTAAAGAGGGACCATATGGAAAATACACAGAATAGGAAGAAAAGACTAATTAAAACTTATTGGCGTTAGTCATCAAAACTTGTTACTTATACTGGTAGCTTTCTCCAGAATTACTATGTATTTGTCCCACTAGGGGGCAGTGTAAGTTTCCTGTGAATCCTGTTTGAATACATGAGATACAGAAGGAGTTTTGTCTGCTGTCCAGGTTCTGAGTAATACAGGCCTGTTCGCTATTATAATAAAATACTTACAAATATGGATAGTGCTCAGTTTTCAAGGTTCTGTCTTTTTAACAAGCTAAATCAAATCAATATGTTTCTTTATGATTAGTCATCACCCAATTCCTTCATCATATTCAGCTTACCAATGACAAAATGTGACTAATCTTTAAAATTCCCTCAAAAGAAACAATGGAGGGAAGGAAGGAAGTTTGGAGGTGACACAGAAATGCTTCATAAATGTGACTGGAGGGCACCATGATGCAGAGGAAAGGCACATGTCCACAGGGTGACAGAGATAATGCAGGAAGAGTAATCGCAGTTCAGCTTACAAAAGTCATATGACTTATATTAAATTGTAATAATGCAGTCTGTAAAGCCCACTACACATCATCTGGACAAAAATAAAATTTAATAGCCATATTTACTGTATCATTATCTATTATAGTATTTACTGGTGCTTATACTGTAATTGTCCCTTCAATCACTTGTGCCCCATTCTTACTGTGCTTCATTCCAGTGCCTCCCCTAGTCAAGGATGCTGGGCCTTTCTGGAGCCTGAATATACAACTTTCTTTAAAAAAAAAAGTTATTATTGGGATTTTGTTTTACCTTCTCTCAGTCTCCGGAGTGGAGGTGGTACTGCTGAGTCCAAGGGATTCCTTAAGGAGATGAAAAAAGTGTGAATTTAAATACATACAGAGGCAATGCTTAAATTTGCTGAGTTGCTTTTAAAGGTCAATTTTTGAGTTATAGTTTTGTTCCAAACTTAGAGAACAACCATTTTTAAAAAGCTATATATATATATATATATATATATATATATATATATATATATATATATATATATATATATAGCAACAGGTCATTATAAATTATGGCATTTTCCTTCAAAGGAAAGCAGAAAAAAAATATGAATCAGACAAAATAGCTTATGCTGACTGAATCAACTCCATTTAAGGGGTAACAAAAGAGGAATTTCACATAATGTGCACTTTTAAAATACAAATCTTGTCATTTGATGGCAACAAAACCCACATATGCCACTGGTCACATTTTATTACATTTTAGGATCTATTCCCTAACATTCGAGGACAGTCTCAAGGCCAGCTCTCTGCATCTCGAGTCAAAAGTTACTTTTTAGTCTTCTACTTTGGTTTTGCTCAGGATAATCATGACAAGGCAATTCTACAGCCTCTTATCAGCCTGTCTGCTGACGCGCATGGGAGGAAGTTGCCCTCTCCTGGGGTCTGACACACTCAGAGCTGGACACTCACCTGGATCTGAGAGCGGAGCTGCAGTGATGTGGCCACTGAGTCAACCTTTCCCTGAAACACACAGGCAGGGGAAGCGGAAGGAGGAGTAAATTATAGTGTCATCATAACACAGAAATAGAAATAATATTCAGCTAACTGAATCGGCCAGCCCGCATTGTGGAATACCACCAGTTAACAGTTGTGTCACCGGTTATAACGGTTATTTGACATGTATTTACAGCATCAATAAATGTGCAATGTGAGAAAAAGGCATATTTTCATTTGTACTCCAGAGGCAAACAGAGAACAGCTTTAATGCAGACTTTAATAACATGCAGTGAAGACACAGACCTACAAGTTAAAGGAATAGTTCAACATTTTAGGAAATATTTTCTGGCAGAGAGTTAGATGAGAAAATCAATACCACTCTCATGTCTGTATGCTAAATATGTACCTACAGCCATCAGCTGGTTAGCTTGGCTTAGCATTGAGACTGGAAAAAGCTAGCCTGGCTAAACAAACAATATATGACGTGTTAATTAGTATTTCTTTATTTATTTTAGAGGTGCTGTTAGGTGGATTTTGTCACCTTTATCTAGGCTAGCTGTTTCCTCCTGTTTCCAGTCTTTCTGCTAAGCTGCTGTCAATCTTCTCATCTTATTCTCAGCAAGAAAATGTATAAGCGTATTTCCCAAAATGTCTAACTATTCCTTTAAAAGACAGGAAAGCAGCAGAAAAATCTCAATAATTTAATGCTGAGATATTCGAGTTTTTGATGAGCCAAGGTCTTAACCGACAGGAAAAAGACAGATAAGACTGTTTACCATCTCTGCATCTTGCACTACTTTGCGTTTCCGAAGCTCCTCCATCCTTTCACACACGTCACTGAGGGAGGTGCCGTAATACAGAGAGTACTCCTGAGCCAGGTCATCAAGGTTCCCCACTGAGCCATCCTGAAAGAGATAAAGAGCCATTTAAACACTCACACAGACCAGAAGAGGAAAATGACACCCCGCAGAGCAGAGGTTGAGCAAGATGCCAAACAGCAGGCTAACACTGTAAACACTGACCGCTGTCGTAATTAAAGCCATTGTTTCAAGCTTTAGTATGGTCCCCAGCAAAACAAACAGCCAGGAAACACTGAGATAAAGCACCAGGAGTGTAAAAGCATCAGAGACGTCCAGCTGTGATATTGCCTCTGTCTTCTCCAGCGTGTCGTCTTCCTGCCCAGCGACCCCTTCCACCTCCTCAGCCCTCCTCTGACCTGACCCCCTGACCAGAGGAAGCACCGTGTGACGCAGCTACGACTCTCACTCAGCTCTCTTACAGTCATCAGGAGTCGACTCAAGAGGCCACGGTTCAGTCTACCGTAAATCATGAGAAGTAGAATCACTCAGTCAGATGAGTCTTTGTCCTGACACAGAGCAAACCCTCCTGGATGTAACCCCTTTTAGTTTCCTACAATTGTGCTACCTGAAGTTATGTGCCTTTTGCCGCGTGGGAAGAAGACAAATAAGAGATAAATCAGATAATTTTCGCTGAGTTTTATGACCTAGAGACCTTTGGGACAAGAATGAAAACATGGGGCTGGTTTCCTTATTATGGGAATAAGCCTAGTTCTAGACTAAACAGGCATCTTAAACTAGATAACTCAAACTGTCCGTCAAGACACATTGGATTATTTGACCAATACAAGTACTTATTGACAGGAGCAACCCACTCAATAATGACTCAAATTGTGTTGACTGTCTAAATAAAGCGTGTAGCCCCGTCTATCCAAGTGTTTATTTTCTCCAAAGAATTATATTCATATGCATCATTACCATTACCATATCATTAGAAAAATACATTTTGGAGAAAACACAATGCTGCTTGGATTTTGTTTTATATCAGCATAGTGGACAAAGTGTTCCGATTCATATCCAAAATGTTCAGGTTTTTTATTTGTACTGTATCCTGCCCTTTGGGCAGCAGAAACAAGCTGTAAACACAACATCACATATCACCACCTTATAAAGTTGTCTATTTCTTCCCCTTTTAGCTCTGTTTTGGTCTCCACCAACTCCTGAGGGAAATATCTGGCTATTTAGCTACGAAATGCTCCACTGTGTCTGTGGTGCTGGGCAGATAGTGTACAGTGGGTTTTTAGAACCGTGAAAACAGTTGCCTGCTACAGGTGGAAATGGCTCTGGAAAACCAAAACAATGAGTGGGAAGACACTACAAAGCTCTGTAGAGCTGAGGGAAACTGCAGAGTTGGGGGATAATTATCTGTGGGAGATTCCTTTCACATACAAGTAGTCAGATGATTTGTGGTTGATTAGCAGCTTTTTAGAAGTAACTTACCCAAACTTAGCTTTCTTTTAGAAAGCCTCTTTTTAATGATCTTAGAATGAGTCCTACCCATAAAGTTTCAGGCAACAATTTTTGAGGAAGTTTAACTGTCCAAAGCTCGCATAAACAAATCATTTTAACATCTAAACATATGTGCATTTTTTGCTAGATGCGCCATAGAGCTGAATTAGATTGGGAAAAAGACTGCTGTGACTGAATAAAGACTTCTATCATACAGTATCATACACAGACAGCTTGAGTCATTCACGACTTATACAAATAACTAAAGACAATATGACAATTATAAGATTATAAGATTATATTGTGGGTAATACATGTAAGAAGATAGTTCCTCATCACGCCTTGTCATGAGTTAAGACTGGACAGACGAATAAAAGCTGTGTGATCATCAGCAAGAGACATCAAGTATGTCCTTAATGGTTTCACGCATTATCATTATTATTATGCTTCACTCATGCCATACCCTGAAGGTATGCAATTGTGCCCACTGAAAAACAGTCCTCTGCAGTGAAAAGTAATACTGTGGGCTCACTTGTCTCGTGGCATGATAGACTGTGACTGGCTCAACTGTCCAGAAAAAAGGGCCATTCATTTGGATAAATGACATGCCCCCGGGTCGAAAATGGCCTGAAAATCTGGCTGCTTTTCATACAGTCAAGAAACGAAGCTGAGGCCGACTGAGACGCTCTGCACTGTGCCTGGCTGCAGCAGCTCTTCTGCCTCAGACTGCCACTGATCCACATAAACAGCCTATTGTGACACAGCCACATGACATTGCATCGCTCTGAGTGCTTATTGGACACGGTTGCATGTATACATCCTCGTTACAGATGAATGTAAACACAGCTTAAACATACAGAAAACAAACTGACCTGAATGTTAATGAAGTAAACAATATGAGTTAAATTCTCGTGCTGAAAATTCTTCCAAAATGGTAGCTTTGGGAAAATATTCCAGTGTGCTTTATATTTCCCTCTGTCTCCAAATTAATGGTCTCTAAGCCAAAATTGCAGCATGAGACATCAACCACAGAGGCTTGAAAAGGAGAGTGTGGTGTCACATTTCTCAGGCGCTGAGCATCTCATAGGCAGACAAAAGATCCACGTGCCCCTAGGGCTCAAAGTGTCTAATGAGTGTTTTTACAGTTCCTCTGTCTTGTTTCACCCTTTTAGGCAACCAGACCTGGGTCACAAAGTATCAGGCAATAATTTGTATCACTTTCCCCTGCTTTGAGCCAGAGATGTTGAAGGTCTTGCTTCAGAAGTCAATAACAAGTCAATAACAAGAGTAGAGGATTCAGATAAGACCATAAAGCATCATTTTCCATGACCATGTCCTGAGAGTAAATTTAAGTCAACTCCATTTTGACCTACAGTATGTTTGTCCAAAAATATATTCCACAAAATACCACATCTGACTGATTTTGCCAAACAGGGCTTAGTAAAACCAAATCCATAGAAAAGTGCGTATGTTTATATCCCTTGTTTCGAAAAAATTTACCTCACCTTAAATAAAGAACTCTAGAAACCCTTATCAAACACATGTACTTGCTACAACCTTGTCAATCAATCCAACAACTTAACTTTCAAAATTAAAATCTGTAAGATTTTAGTTCAGCAGAGAATGTCGTGTTATAAACATCACTGACTATGAAAGACTATTGTAGATGTCTTAAACCGTGTATTGAGTGATGATTCAAAAGCTCATGAGAGCAAGCACTGACTTGTTTAAGCTTTTTCTACTAACACGATTAACAACGCCACAGGGGAAGATGCAAGTTGTCTTTTGAAAAGAGGCTACATAAATTGAAAATTACCCCATTGAATCTTCATGAAACTACCAGCTCTAACCATAGGACCACATTCCAGTGCAAACATAAAAATACACTCACCACAAACAGGCATCTGGCTGCCAACAGTAGCTACCCAGCACTACTTGCTCTTCAGTTTCACCACACTGCTGTGAGTGAACGGCACAGTTTTGAAACTTAACTCAGTTCAGTGAGTGGAGGACAATACATCCTGAAGTGAAGGGGAGGGGTGTCCGGCACGCATAAATCAGAGGGAGTTTGGATGAGAGGAGGTTGGTGGGAGTTGTGACGCTGGTGCTGCTGGGTGGGGCGCTCTGCTCTCTCCAGATGCGGCCCACAGGGACCGGCTGACTCACGTGTTCAAATAAACCACCACCTCTTAGTGTGAGAGTGTGCCTGCATGTTTATGTCTGCAGTGAGGTTAAGAGTGATGTGTCAGGCTTTATAAGAAATGCTGAATATTTGTCACATACGTCTCCCTCTGCTGATATGGAGGTTTGTTTCTGACCACAGTCTTATAGAAGTCTGTAAACCTGTAATGACATTTTTAAGTCTTTGCACATTTTATTTTATTGTATTCAATTATGTTTTTTTAATGGATTGTTAATTTAAAAAAGGTACCCTGTGGAATGGTCTTGTAAACAACCTAAAAGGTGTGTTTACATTTAGTGTTTCTCACAAAATAGCATTGTGTGCAATCTTGAGGTCTAACAAACATGTTAAATGCATTTCCTTCCTCATACAAAATTTGCAAAGCTGATTTTTAAAAATGTTTTAAATTGTAATTTTTTTTTTTTTGCATCCATTTTTTACTGGCTTGCAGTCTTCTTCACTATCTTTGCTGACGCATTGAAACGCAGCTTCTTCATGCCAACTGGCAAAAATGTGCATCACCTTGCCCGTGTGCTCAAGTGGATGTATGTCCTTGTGTGCTTGCATGACACAAACACTTGTAAAAACACTCTTCCATAGCGCTGCTACTGGTTAAAAACTCTGCAGGGTACCTCTAAAGTTTTCCTACCACTGAAAACTTGTAGAAGGTCATCCTGTTAGAAGGAACTGCTAACCTACTTTAAGTAATCTCATTAGTTTGGTGTTTAAAATAGTTTTTTTAGTCTCCAATGCACTTTCAGAGGCTTCTAACACATTCTGGGTAAGAAAATGCACCACTATTCTGAAATATTTACATCAGCTCTTCACAATTTGTCAGTCAAGTTGATCTTTATCAATGAATGACTGACTGAATGAAAGAAAAAAGGATAACATGACTTGATGCACATCGTATGTGCGACACAAATAAACATGGGTATACAAAAGAGCATCCTGGTAGAAGCAGGCTAAAGTTAAAAACTGGCAACAAGGTAAGTTACACTTTAACTGACATGAAAGGCGTAGTCTCTCCCATCCTTCATAAAAGTAATATCAACATAAAAATAGAATATAATATAACAAACAAGGAGGTCTTTTGTACATAATCCAAACAAATATTGCAGCCTGTGCACCACCAGGTGGCAGCAAATAGTAACTCTGCATCAACATCTTTCAGTTACTTACTAATGTGCCATTGATAGAGAGCTGAAGGTAATGATAGTCAGTTGAAAAGCCAAGTAAATTGGATACATTAAAGTGAAAACTAAATATTTCTTCTTAACCTAAACAAAGTGTAGTGATGTCAAAAAAATCTCCAGATCCACAAGAAGCAGCAATGGGATGTTTCTCTTCTGCTTGTTGCTGCAGTGTATCTACATATCAGCAAAGTCATTGTCACATATCCATTAAGCATTAGGCATTAAGTATGAGGGTGGTGACCTTGTTTGCTTGTAGCATTAGTCTGTGAGATTAAGTGTGGAGAAATAACCCTCAGCATCTTTGTCTAATCGTGACCCTATTGCCTCTAATCTTCATCTTTAGTAACTACCCACTGACTCCAGAGCAGCGAGCAGCAGCATCAGGTGGTAACAATACCAGTGTCAGATCTGCGGCAGGAGGCTGCAGATTATGCTAAGCTGCAGATGGATGGTGGAGATGGTGGAGGGCTACGTTCTGCGCACGGTGCCATAGGGCCATGGTAGCTCATGCCAGAAAGGGCAGTTTTCCGCCTGGCTACACAGCGGCGGGCTGCTCATCACCTCTGAGCACAGGGGGAGCTGGAGACAGACGCCATTCCTCCCCATCAGCCAGCTCCTTTCCTATCACGTCAAGTCTCCCGATTTTGTCTGCGCTGACCTGGAGCGCCTGAGCACTCATCTGAGTTTTGATCCCTGTGGACATCAGTCTGTGCTCAAGAGAGTGAGAGACACAATTCATGTGTCTGTGGAAAGACTAGCGCATATGATCAGGACCATGGCCTCGGTATCATATAATTTAATCTAATTTACCTTTAATTTAAGTCCAGTTCTAAGGCAACACCTGTCATGACACCAGTCTTGAGTGATTGCATGTTGCAGTGTATGCAGTGAGGTTTTGGATGGGTTACTAAAGGTCATTTTCTCAAACCACAGAAAGCCATTAAATCATTCAACCGAAGTTTAAACATTTAGATCACTGGTCCGAAACCGCAATCACAAGGTTTTCATATGCTCTCCCCTTCTAGCTACAGTAGAATCAAACCAGGCTCAACTAATTTTTTCTATTTAAAAAACAAAAAACAGCTAAATAAGTGGAAAACGTTGATGACACTGTAAGAATTTGTATTAACTTTAATACTTTAAAACTTTAACACATGTATAACACAGATACATATTATATTCACAGTACATATTGTTCAAATCATATTTAGATTATTTTTCACATTATGCTTGATTATATTTGTATCAAGCTATGTCACTTTAATCTACACATGGTTTTATACATTTATACATTACATATATGCACACTGGTTTAGGGTAACGTACTGTATATAGTTTTCTACCTTTGTTTTATTAGTTATTGGTTATAACAAATATATCAAGATATATTTTGTGTACTTATCTGTATCCTGTTCTTACCGACCTCTCTGGTCTGTTTCTTGTGCTGCTGCAATGCTAAATTTCTCTTCAAGGGTATCAATAAAGTTAAATCTTAAAATACAAACTGATACCAAACTATCTATAATCTATACATGTATTGTGGGTTGAGTGTTAAAATACAACTGTGTGAAACTGCAGTGTGCCATTTAAAAAGCAGTGTATGAGTGAACACACTGTATATCTTATGTTTTAGAAAGTAAAAAGAAGCAGCTTTCTTTTAGCTTGATGATAACATATTTTTGATTTTCTCCAACGGATTCTGAAATCTTTTCATAAGTTGAGGTGGTACAGAAATGTCTAAACCTATGCAAGGCTAAGTACTGTAATCAACAAGAGTTTCATGTGACAGCAGTGATATATAATAGATCTATGAATTGTGTGTATGAGAATTACTGCTGTTCCAGAGCACCCAAGGGCTCAGTCCAGATCGACAGCCCCGGGGCCCCCTACAGAGAAAAAGAGGATCAGTGGAAGAGCTTAACCAGTCATGTCTGAGTGGTAAGTGGATTCTGACAAGTCCCAAATGAGGGTTTGATGAGAAGGGTCGCACTGTGACCTGCACACTGTCAGTCACAGACACACACACACACACACTGCATATAGAATATCTGGTCTTGTTTGAACTGCGTTAGCAAGGTCTGCAATACACAGCTGTGCTCCCTCTTTTCATCCCATAAGTCACCCGAGCAAATATCTCTCACTGCTGACAGAGACAAAAGACCAGCTTCCCCGCATAGGAGATTTCTCATGCTCTCATTCGGAATGGTAGGTGGACGGCAGAGAAATGGCTGCAAACAGGTTTTTCACACTGAAAGAAGGTAGACTGACAATTAACAACACTGACTCTGAACCAGGATTAGTAGATCATGATTTTTGTAAAAGATACAAAACGGAGTACCTTGGTAGCCGAATGGTTAAAGCGCATGCCATTTACATCGCCAGTTTGACTCCTGCTGACGAAAAAAGATACAAAACAAAAATGCAGCCAGTTTCCAAAAAGCAAATTAAAAACTACATCGTTGTCTTCTGGCATGCAGCAATAAATCAAGATTCATGACACTAAGGGAAACCAGCCAACGGTCCAGATTAAAAAAATGTGAGTGAAACTCCAAAGAAGATTAAGAGGGCAAACAGGAGGCACAGGACAAACCTTTTGTCTTCAGCACTAAATCTTGCAAATCTGATCGGAATTTTAAACATTAGCTGAAAACACACAGCCCAGATTTAGATGATAGAAACTATAGTCTCCAAAAAGCCCTCAGCTATAAAAATGAAGCACAATTCACAATTGGAAATATCTATTATTACTATCTATTATTGCAAAAGCACCCTGCGGATTGTTCAGGATACCTGCTTGTTTTGAAGCAGCTTCTGGATTGTCTCTGTTCCATGGAGCATGTTTAATTCAGCAGTGCTGAGATCAAATAAATAATCATCCCCATTCAATTTTAGTTAAATTACATGCATGGAGATTCTGTGTGTATTAAATCCCCTCTTGATGGCAGTGTGTTTTTGTGGTGGGGGCGGCCTGTAGATTGTTCCCATTCCTTGGAGCATGTTTAATTCAGTGGTGCTGAAAACAAATACGGAGACCTCTCCTTAAAATTCACACCTAAAGGCCATGTGTTTTCCTCAGTTGTAAAAGGCTCTGTGAATGGTTCTGGGTTTGTAGTGAAGCAGCCTGTGGATTGTTCGTATTCCTTGGACCATGTTAATTCAGAGGTGCTGAAATAATTTCATCTGCCCCTCAATCCCTGTGTCTGTGGCTAACACAAGCTTAAAAGATTTTCACATTTTGATCTACGACATAAAATATGTCCGTAAATTGGAATTTTGAAGCTTTTACGTGTCTTAAAAAAGGTGGTTGCTAACAAGTGGTTAAATGAGACTGAGACATTAGAAATTCAAACAGAAATTCATCTACTCACTCGTCCACCTTTACAGCTTTGTTGTGTTTATACTCCCGCCTTTTGCAAACTATTCTAACTCAAACTTTCCGAAAGGCTTTTGTAGAAGAGATACTAGCGCAAAATCAAATTACAAGTTGGAAGCTTAGTGGTGGTGACGTTGAAGTCATGCGACCGTGGTGTAGTTCGTTTATCGCCTAACGTTAGCTTTTTACTTCTGCCGATTGCATTCATGCTTCAAAAATTATAAAAGTGGTGTTCATTTGTGAAGAAATGTCATGCTCCAAAAATCATAAAAGTGGTGTTCATTATATTTTCTGCAATAATCCAAAATCCAATGGAAAAATCCCATTGGCTAATTGTCAAGGGAACCAGTGCAGTGCAGTGCTAACTTTGGCCTACAAAAATACGTAATTCTTGCAGGACTCTACTAAGGCTGAGTCCTTACCACAGCGGCCCGGGCTCGTTGCTGCATGTGATCCCCTCTCTCTCTCCAGCCTTTCCTGTCTCTCTGTCACTATCTTAAAAGAAAACAACTGTGTCATATGAATAGATTTCAAGCAGAGAGGGCTGTTTACTGGTGTCAGCATTTGAACTTCAGACAGAGTGGTGGAGACAGCAGACTGGATCTTAACCCAGCAGTAACACATGTTGTTCCACAGACACTGACAGACATTTGAACTACGTTTTCTGAGGGAACAACCAAAACTGTTATCTTACTATGGGAATTACTGAGATCTTACTAAAATGTAACTAATTTTAGTTACTAAAACACTTTCCTCTGTTGTCTATTCAGAGCCGACACTTGCCAGACTTGCCAGTTGGCTCTCCCCTCCGGGAGATCCATTTCTCAGAGAACTGCATCTTAACACTGCGATGATGTACTTCAAACGTTCAGAAGAGCGTGCTCACTGATTGCACATGCCCCTTTTGACAACCACATACATCCCAACAGATCTGAGGACACATCGCCTGTCTAACTCAATTTTCCTTCTCTATACTCTCAGATGTTCCATTTCCTCCTCTGCATCTCTCCATCCACCTTACAGCTACTACACCCATTAATGGATGCTAACCGCAGCTAGCCAAGCATGCTCTGACATCATAAGAATTGCATGAGGATCTATAATGAACCTGGAAACCCGTTTTCAGCTCAACATCCAAGAGAGGTCTCACTTTCTGTGTTTGACATCTCTTCTATGACGGATAAGAGTCTCGATCTGCTTATTGAACTGTAGCTATTAAACCTTGATCTCTTAAGGCTCAAATATTCCTCCCTGTACTCCATACACTGGCTAACAGTACTAAAATGCCAATATATTATTAATTCTGCAGCAATTTCATATATTTTCCTCATTTATTTTTCCCTCTAAAATAGATTTCATTATGAAAAACATAATTTCTTGAAGACACAATGCTTCAAAAGTCAATACAACTGACATGGTGATTAAATATGCATGATCACTCATTGGAATTGATCTCTTGCTCAATATGTGGCCCTTTCTTGACGCCGACATCAAGTGTTTTAACATTCTCACAGCCATATTTTTCAATCAAGGTGTCTCATTAAAGTGAAATGTCAATTAAAAAACAGCACTTGGAAAATACTCTTGGTTTTTACAATTGTCTTTGTTTTTTTCGGTATCTCTACTTTTCATTTTTATAGCATATTGTCAGTCACTCACTGCACAAATGCTTTTATCACAGAATATAATTACTGTGAAATGCTCTGTAAAGGTGAGCTTTGACAGAGAAAGCTGAACTATTCTTTCCTGAGGTGCATTTAGAAGATCTGAGTGGCCATGTTGTAAAAATATCATACAAACTTTAAAAATGCAGAATGCTTAAACCATATTAAGTCAAGCATAAGCACTCAGGAATAGAAAATTAAATAATTAAATTCATGCATTATAAACGATCTCCCTGCTATAGGCATAGGCTATACAATTCACACAATACATACTGTGGCTCCAAATGCGATTCAAATTTAATTGATACAATAAATGAGTCTTCCCCCATGACTAATATACAAACTAATGAAAAGCACTCCAATTTTAGATGTCAGGATCAATATCTTGGAGATAATAAAAGCACTAATAAAATAATGCTCCATGGTGTTCTTACAGTGGCTTAGTTGTGCTACTAACCAAACACTGACCACCATGAGAACTTTATCAGATGATCTACCTTTAGACACAAGAAAACTGCTGGGATTTGTTAATTTAGTTGGATTTATTTCCTTTGAGGTCACATCACTGTGGAGCAGGCTAGTTCTGGTCGAAAGCTCATCCAAATCTGGCCCTCACCCTCTCGGAGGAATGTCAAGCTTCAAAAGGTCCATGGATCGTTTTCTTGATTGAAAATCTCTACCTCTCAGTCCAGCCTTCCCCTTTCTTAAATCACTGCCTCCCAGCTACATCTGTTGTTTGCTCTCCTTATTCATTACCCTTAGTTTTCTTATCTCTTTTGTCCCACTTTTCCTCTCCCTTATTTGTCTTTATCTCTCTCTCCCTTTAGGCCTAATGTCTCCATTATTTCTTCAGTATTGTCACTGAGTCTGCCTTCCACTTCAGACTACAATCGGATGCCTCCATTTGCTTGATGATGCATGAAAAGAGGCATTTTACTGTGGTACAAATCCCACTCTCAGAGGTTCTAAATTACGACTATGCATTTGGATATTGAATGTAGATAATAAAAATAGATGATTCATATACTGTGGCTTAGTAATAGCATTTCTACCCCAGAGGTGAAATAAAGGCCATGACAAGGTGAAGAAGAGATGATACAAGAATGTAATGAGGAGAAATGCTGAGTGGTGAGTCCATAATGGTGAGCAATAGTCCTAGTGCACGGATGGGCAAGTTGGAATTAGAATAAAATAAATGTAAATAATAATACAGCAGAAGAACCAAAGTCTCAAGTAGGGTTTTATTGAATCATTAGTTGATGATGTGTGACAGACATCGGGACATGGTGATGTCTTAGAAAGTATTCTGAAATTTAGGAGTACGACCGGACTGTATCAATGAATTTCTGTGAAGTTTGTGAAGTTATTCTAAAATAATAATCCTAATGAAGAGGCCACCACAATTTCTTAGCATGATTATGTCATACATCCCAAAAATGCTGCTCAACCCTCACCCCAACTCCCATGACCATTATCTTTTCCTAAACTTAATAGTTTTTATTACTTGTACTTAAGAATAGGGGCAGCAGATCAGTAAATACCTTGATAGCTCTTTTGGAAAGTACAGACAAATTGCTTCTGTTTGGCATTTAGGTAAAAGAATTTGTTCAAATTGTGGTGGGACTCTCCAAGACTAGAAAAATAAATTACTGTTAGTCACATTTATTGGCCTATGCCCTAATCTAATATTGCCTAAAAATATGTCAACATATTATAGGATGAAAGAATTACACTACACTTTTGAGAGGTTGATCAATCTTTATAAAACCTAACCAATTAAATTACAGTTGTGACGACTCACACCAATTAATCATTTTGTCTCTGGTAGATTGTTCGCTCCGGGATAACACCTTCACACAAATCTTGCAGAGTGATACTGTATAGTATGAGGTACAAGGACTGCAACTAACGATTATTTTCAGTATCGATTCATCGTTTTGTCTATAAAATGTCAGAAAATAGTGAAAAATGCCTTTTAAAAACCCAAGGTGATCTATTTCAATAGCTTGTTTTATTCGACTAACAGTCCAATGAGTCCAATGTCACTCTAGGCTGCATTTGCATCTTTACACAAATCAGTTAGGAAGGTTAGGCTTGGATTCAAGCTGATGTGTTGAATAAATATAAAACAATCAATACGTTTTTAATGTACAGTTGTTACTGTTGTAAACAATGATATATAATATGTCTGTCAGAAAACAAAGGCGTGCTTGAAACTAGCACTAATAAGGTCACCTGTTTTAGAATGAACTGTAATAGTGAGGGGATACAGTGAGAAACCATGCTTTCATGTACATCTCCCTTTTTGAAAAAAAGACATCAAAGATATGGCATATGGTCAAACACGACTCCTTTCTGTGGAGCACAGGGTGAATTTCCATGGTTGTTTGAAATCTGGCAACCATGTATGACACAGACACAGGTGCCAGATTTGCCAGCGAAGCTGAAAATAATTCTGTATTTCAGAGTGCATGCTGTCCACTAGGGATTATTAGCTCATACACTGAAGGTGGGTACCATTTGTGGCTGTTCAGATGTTAATGTCAAGGTTATATAGCGTGTAACTGATTTTATCAGTTGAACTGACAGTGATTGTCTCAGAGGGAGCCAAGACTCTGAGTCACTGTTACAAATAAGGTGATTTAAGATGGAGGTCAAGCTGCCATTGTTAGGACAGCAGTTTGAGTGTAATTACCGTACATATTGATGGACACAATAAAAGTCAAACCTAATCACAATCACAGAGCCGTATGAAAAATGTAAGAGGACATCCACTGGAACAGTTTTCATTATTGGCAACAGTCCAAACACTGTCCTTTGGGAAAATCTGGGTAAAGGGGGTGAAATTAGGATCCGGTCTGATGATCACAAAATGGGAAATATTTGGAAAACAACTGGAATTTCTATATTATTTCCGCTCAGGTGTTTTGAGGCATGCTAGTGAGTAAAAAGGAAAATAAATGCCTAAATATAGCAACACAGCACTGAAAACACTGTATAAATCAATCTTATCAAGCCAGTCTAGAAACACATTCTTAAAATCTAGTGTTTCTTAAAGCAAATAAAATCAATTTCTTCTCTCAATTTCCAGTTTATTAGGTACACCCAGCTATAACTAATGCAATCTAACACAACAGTCCTACAATAAATCTAACCTTCGTGAAGGTTATAATTAAAATTAAAAAAATGTTTTTGTTGAAACTGTTTTAGAGAGGTGTTAATTCAGCTGTACTGGTATGGTATGGTACTGTATGTATTGTATGTATAACTTGCTATGTTATGGTCATTTTGGAGGATGTAGTTTGTGGTGCTGTTGAATTGTATTGCATTTTACTGACAGGTGTGACCAATGACCATGAATTTGAACAAACACCTCTCAAAAACAATTTCAACAAAAACTGAACATTAAAACCTTCATGAAGGTAGGATTTATTGCAGGACTGTTGTATTAGACCGTATTAGTTTTAGCTAGGTGTACCTAATAAACTGGCAACTGAGTGTATATCCACCATAACATGTAATGAAACCTTTTTATCCTTTCAGTGTGGTTTCAGTTCCTTTGTAGATTTTTTTTGAAAGAGTTATTTCTGTCAACATAAGGCAGACCACTCTTTAAAAAAAAGCTGCATTGGGCACAAGGAGAACTACCAAATCTGCTCAACACAAAATTTTACCATGAGACAAGCAGAAAACACATGATGGACATCATGCATATTTTTGGGAGGAAAAGCCAATAAAGTCCATTCCAGAAGTTATCAAATGGATGTGAGCACAGATCAAGTCCTCCAGGTGCAATCACATGTAAGAGAAGAGAACAAGAGAAGAGACAGCTTGAACTTTCAAGGACAAAAAGTAGACAAGAAAAGACTAAAGCTGCTTAAGATGATTTCTACACCCACTGGAAAATTATGTTTGTCTTTCAGAGATATCTGTCACAGATATGACATAAGATTTTTACATTAGCATAATTCCAGTACAGTCAATATGTTTTACCTGTACTTCTCATTACTTTGATTTTTCATTAATAACATTGTGGTGTTTCCTTGCTATTTACATGATGGTTATAAATAAACCATAAACACTAACACTAAATAGATGTATGACATTGCATACACCTTCCACAGCTGATCTGATTAAACTCTCTATGGACACGCTGTGGAATGGTGTTATCACCAGTAAACTGCTGCAAGAGAGCATCTACATACTGTAAATCATACATGAGGTTAATTCTAAGTGCAGGGAGGTTACTCTGTCTTCTCCAAAGAACAAAGGAAGCAGATTAAAGAAAAAAAGTTCTATAGCATAATAAGAACTCACTGTGTGATATACAGTATTTAAAACTTATATGGGGACAATGTCATTTTACAGAGCTAATGAGATAATAGATGAACACAGTCACGTTTCTCACATAGACTTAATTGCCTCCATGGTGGCCAATAAAGTGATAATGTCTAATAGGTGTCAGAGAAAACGGCGTGAATAATGGATACAGTGAATCAGATGTGGACATAACCTTGACAATGACATTAAGACAAGGCAGGCAAGGCAATCTGTTAATGGCACATTTTGTACACACTACATACTAACAAAACAGGACTGAACTTTGCTCTCAACCAATGTCAGAAATACCCAAAACCCAATAAAATAATACTCCAAGACCCCAGACTAGTAAACACATAAAACAACAACATGAACTGGAAGCTACAATAAAAAGCCAAGTAATGAAGCTATCTTTACTTCACAAATCTACATCTATGGTTGAACCTGTCTGAGTCTGTCTGTGCCTCATGTCATCCATGTAAAATGTATTGCACTTTCAATTTTTCTGCAAGGATGACTCTAGAGAGGAACTTTGAAAAGTTGAAAGCTAAATGTCAGCGGCTCTGACCTCTCCCTTGTTTACTTCACTGTTTCAATGAAGACTACAATTTTAAAGTTCACGTCATCCAGGTTTTTACTATGTGATCAAGTGATAAAGATCCACAGTCAGCTGGGTATTATGTTCAGACACACAAGCACATGAGAATGAGACATGAAAGCACATCTGAGTGATACATATTCAACACAGCGGATTTGAGCCACAAATAGATGCAGCCTGCCTGCAGGCAGACACTGGCTCATGAGGCACAAACAAGACTTCTTCTAGGAATCACTGCAAACTCTTGTCATGCAACGCATTTGAGGAATCACAAACAACGCAACAATGAGATCTGTAAGGCATCAATCTCAGCACAAAGCTTAGATGGGTGCTGTCAAAACCAAAAATTAAACCACAGTAATATTTTAGCATGTCACTTTTCTCTAATTGTTCAGTGTAAAGTCTTTCTTCTGGGTTTCTTAACATTTGCAGTCAAAGAGTGGAATTGTATTGAGTCCAATGAATACAAAAATAATCAAACTAGTGTGATCTAGTCTTTTTGTAGATTCAGATTTGTAGATTTTGTCTACATGAATTGTGTGTGAATGTTGTTTACATGTAACGTCATGTAACAAAAATCTTTGTTGACAGCGTTCAGCTTCAAATCGTAATAAATTAATGACAACATGCAAAATTAGTAAAATAAGTGGCAGTTCCTGCGGCCGAAAGTTATTACAGAAAAATATTTTGAGTCTGTCCTGGTCAATTGGTTTGATTTGCATTCATGTATTTTGACTAAGGCAAACATTCTCCAGCCCTTTCCTCCAAAGGCACGACCCCTTCACAACCCTGTGGATAAACCCCATCCATCTGCTACACCAAGGAGATTAAAACCAGTGCTATCTATTTGCCAACAATACTTGACCCAGGTCCAACTGCGCTGTGCTGATGTTTTCTCCACATTGTTAAATGGAATTTTGTTCATTTTGTTGAGGTCCTCACTCGGCTATTGTTGAATGTTGTTACAGTATGTTCCTCAAATCAAAGTGACATTTTACTAACATGGAGAGGGCAATATGTTCACCTCCAAACCATGCAACCATCCACAACCTTTTCACTGAACTTGAAATTTAAATGCCAACAAAAGCTGGCGTGGTTCATAACAGTGACACTAACTATGTGACATTTAAGAAATTTTCTGCAAGATGTAACCGTCTACTTGGATAATAGAAGAGGTATGCAGCAGGCCGAAAATAAAGACCTTAATGAGTCAGATATCTTCATTTCCAAATTATTTTAATATTTATTAGATGCATGACTGGAAGCACTACTACTCTCACTAGTGAATCACCCTGACTAGAACCCACCAGACATGGGGCCAGAGGTCCTGGTGCAGTGGTACATTGGCCTCATTGCGCCATATGGAATTTTTTTGTGCTTGTCTGCACTAATCCCAGTGAAAGCCAAGCGTACGCCAGCAGACATGCCAACTTCTGAAACCTGCTAGTGCAAAGGTGAACCCCAGGCTTCAGTATCTACCACGGCTGTCATGTCTGGGTGGATGACTTTGGAAGCCTGCAGCAGAGTGGGCAGCAAGACAGGCCAGGGTTAGTCATGATATGCAATTGCTAATGGCCCTCCTGTCAGTCTGCCAGATCAGACTCCCTAAGGTACCCAACCAACACTCACCCACTCCACCCACAGGGTGTCAATGAGCTAATGACTACCCAAAATGCACCGCTCGTAAAGTTGAATAGTAGTAGTAGTAGTAGTAGTAGTAGTAGTAGTGGTAGTAGAACAATACAATGCAGATTAGAATTTCAAACAAAAAAAACAGTATTCTTGATTGAGACCTCTTTGCACAGTTTGTCTTTTACCATTATACATGTGTAGACTAAATCAAGCATTACTGACCCAAATAGCTGTATGATCCCAAATTACTTCTCACAAAGCTTATTCAAATCCCTCTGTACCTTTGCCTACATAGGAGGTTAGGCAGAGGTTAGGGTGGATTTAAAGTGCTTTGATTGTATTGGTTTTGTTATCATACTTAAAAGGTTTCCATTTTTTATAATCTCAGAGGAAGGTGTTCACAATGAAAACTGTTCACAGTGGGCTCTGTGGATTATCCTGTGTAACTGCCACACTGTTGTTGGAAAGACTGTAGCTGTAAGTTTTACAAACATTTTGCAATGCTTTAAGCACCACAAATAAAGCTCTCCACCTTCATTGTATTGGGATGAGAGCAAGAGCCTCACAAATTCTCAGCAGAGATCTCATATCCTTTGCAGGTAAATCCATCTGCATGACTAGATACTACTAGGTGTACTGTAAGTAGTGAAAACATCGATATCTGTCTTATGATGGTATCATGATTTTACTCAGTGACTTGAGGTAATCAGCCATCAACATGATCTCTGTTTCATAATGCTGCACTGCCATGGTGATGCCCCATATGCCCTCTGCATTAGAGCATAACGCAAGACAGATACATGGATAGGACAACTCCAATGCCTCGTCCCCTGGTTCTACATGTCATTATCAGATCACACATCAAGGTCTGTCACTGGCATCGCAGCATAGTGTCTCCATCATGTATTCTCTGTGACATACGACCACACACTCGGCTCCACTGACACAAAATCAGATTGATTCTCAGAGTAAAAGCTTTTCGGACCAAAATAGGCACGTAATTTAATTATAATGTAAGTGAGTGCTTGAATGTACGAATATCCAGCACTCTGCACAACTGCACTCCAGGACTTTTTACTTTTTATGTAATTTTTGGTTAACAAAAGAAAGAAAAATTAACAGTCATATAATAATGGCATCTCATTTCATTATCCAGAAATAACCACTTGAAGCAATGAGAGATTAAGCCTAGAGGATGTTAATTTGTGAACATATGATGGATGTTTATATGTCAATCCACAATGACATGCATCATGATGCCGCTGGTGTGTGGGCTTGCATGGAAAACAATAGGAGCCGGGGGTGTTTTAACGCAAGTTAAACACTGCGGGTGTGTGTCGCCTTTAAGGCAGAAAATGCCAAAACAAAATTCAGATGTTTGGTAAACCCAGAGGAAGTGACAAATCAACATTCAGGAGCAAAATACAGATATTTGATAGCTACGTCTCACTGCCATATGAAATTGCCAAATGTAGCTTTACAATTGTATGAATAATGTGTTTACCTCCATCAAAGTGTTCTATTGATGTGATACAGAGCAAGTTTACTGTACCAATGTTTTGTCCATTTGTTGGGTGTGAACATGCAAAAGTAAAATAAAACAATAATATAAAAAATACTCGTGGTTACGAGTCACATGCAGTTTCAAATGTCTTTTGTTTTCCCAATGATAATATACAAGAATAAGTCATATACATGTAAGTGTGTCTCAGCACCTGGAACATGGCTTGGCCCTTACCAATTACAGCATGAATAATTAAAGCAGCTGTTCATCTTGTTAAAAGCATTGTATTTCAATAAATAATCATCAAGGAAGTCATTATAAAACACAGGTCCACATACTATGACTTTTTCTATGAGAAAAAGTAGATTCCCATTTCTGTGCTGCCTTTTCTATGCAAAAGATTCTAATAATAATAATGATAATAATAATAATAATAATCTTCCAGCACATAACCAGTAATCTGAGCTACAATTACACAAACTAAGTGGGATCAATATAACTGTGCCAGAGGGAATTCCCTAATCAAATGGTAATTGATTGAATTGAGCCAATTAATTCCACCCTTGCTTACACATTGCTGCAGTTTCTGAATGGATAACGCATGATAAACACAGAAGAATTTACCCTGTAGTATCTTCTTAAGGTGCTGTCTATATCTACGACCCCCAATTTTTCACAAAATTTAAATAAATATTAATTTATCCAAAGACAAGGCAACCCTAGTCAATGGAAACATAGACATCTGGAAGCCATTGATTCCTCTGGAAGCGTAAAGAACAGGTTATGTAGACATAAGCTGTATAATATCACCGCGTTGGCAGTGGGGGAATAGGGATTTACCTAAGCTACCATGTTTGGTCCACTTGAGTGCTAAGCAGCATGGGTCGATTCTACCATAATACATCTCATTTAACATTTCACTAAGCCAGCTGGCACAGACGCCAGAGGATGTTTGTAACATTTGTAGTCTGTCTGGCTTTTTGGGCTTGCTGCCTGGCTACTGTTCAGTTCCTTCCTTTATTAAAACACAACTCCAACATACAACCGCTGTGGAATGTGGGGAATCAACACACAATGTCACACTAAGTGAATAGCTGGAGATAACCCAAACACAGAACTGAGACGATGCAGATGACTAGAGACTTAATGAAGACTATGTTTCAGAATTCAGCTGTTTATCAGAGTCGTCTTACCATAAGGGCAGTAGCTTTATGCAGTTTTATCTGCTTGATAAACACATGAAACACCCTCAGGGTTGTAGCACTTCTGTCCAGTTTCTTGACCTCTTTTGTGATTCCTTGGTCTCAGTTCATGTGTATTTTGACACAGACTTGCCACTTTTCAATGGTTATTCAATAATTAGATGTTTGAGGTTGGAGTACACAGCTCATGCAGATAGCTTTAGATCTCTGTTGAACCTTTAAAAAAAACTTCCTAATCATGGGTTTTATGTTTGGAAATTGTGAATAAGTATATTGTTTATTGGCTATTTTGATCTTGGGCTGGAATAAGGTGTGATATGCTTTGGTCTGTCTTGTCTTGGTCTGAGACCTACTCCAACACAATTGGACATAGTCTGGTGGTATTTGACTGGTAGTCAACTAGGGTGGGCTACAATGCTGTAGTTGTTTAGTCAGTCATGCCAACAGATTTCAAGGGCCAATCCTTTCTCAAGTGTAGGATTAGGAGACCTTACTTGAATGAGTTCTTGGGAAGAACTTTCACGTCAAAGCTTCAGAGTTGTAAACAGGCTCAATCTGATAGGTCACGTCTATGGCAGGTCTGTAGCTCAATGCTGTCATACCTGTAGGGCTGAAGGATCTGTCCTTGTAGTAGTTTTATATAAACAACAAAAACTAATTGCTATTGCAGTCTAATCGAATCAAATTCAAAGTGACTGCTGTGTGCTCACATTTATATTTAAGATTACTGGTGTTGCAAAATATATGGTAACTTTCTGTTATGCAGATGAACTTGCGTGTGATATATAAATCATACATTTTAACAGTGGCTTGCCTCATCCCATGAGGTCAACTGAACCAAGTGACCTTTTCAGTCTTCAACGTTTTAATCTTTTACATAGCATTAACAGTTGGTAACCCCCAACACACTATACAGTGTCCCACTGTAAGATTAAAGACTAAGCATACCAACAGAAACAATCCTTTAGCCCTCCAAACAAAGACTCTACAATAAACAGTGAGACGCAAGAATGTAAGCAAAAGAGAATAGCACTATGAAACCCTCCAGCACCACCACGTCTACACAATCAAACAGGCACCACAGAGGAGAAGCGCAACCACCACCAACTTTGCTGGTTCTCAACAAAAGCATAGAGGAAACTGACCAAAGCCTTCTGACCCAAACTGCAGCAGTGTCCTGCACAGATACAAACAGTGACAATCAATATTTCACAACAAGCATTACTTCTTATGCGGATAAGCGTAGCCTCACAGAGTGCAACAATTTTGTTTGCCCTGATTCCTTCAGTTGACAACACAACATCCACCCTAATGGTTTCAGAAACATACTCTTACAGCACTATCACTTCACCTCGGCTTCCCAGTGTTCACCTTAGGGATGCGTCGTAGTCGTACAGTACACATGAACTATTACACCAAAGTTCTCCGCTCACTGCCATCTACTTTCCCAGGAGGCCCGGCCTGCTCCTCAGAAGCTTTTTTAGAGGAACAGGCTTCTTCACCGCCGCAGAGGCAGGGAAAACACTGACATCCATTATTTAAAGAGTTGCCACATGTATTCAGATAAGATGTAAAAGATATGCAGCTTGGAAGCACTTGATGAAACTGATGAGAAGCCAAACAGCAAAGAGAAAACAGTGTCTTTTACATCCAGAGACAAGCTGGATGCAAGATTTAGACAGTTATTTCAAGATTCACTAGCCACTAACAACTACGCACAAGTGACTAGTAAATAAAACTAGTAAATAACTAAAATAACTATTTAACTATATAATAACTTTACTAACTGTTCCATTCCAGCACTGAATGTGCTGCAAGTATGAAACTAGACAAGCACTGACCATCCACCTAGCGTCCGTGACCGAATGAGCAACACACAATATGCAGGTCCTCGCAATTCATTTCAGATTGTTTTCAACTAGCTGCACAGTCCTGGTGTGAAGGTACTAACTTGAGGAAAAGCCAATTCTTTTTAATTGTGTGACATCAGTCTATTGCACATAAGTGGATCCTACTGTTTACCCTTTTTTAAAATTTGCAACACAGAAAAGTAATGCATTTTTGATGAGGTGCAGCAGAGGTGAAACATAACACATCACACATGTCTGAACCTGTGTGGTACATAACACTTTTCTTTAACACTCATCTGAGCATTGACCTCAATTTGACTTTTTTTTAATACCTTAATTTAACCCAGGTAGGTGCTCTCAGCCACTGGTGACCCAGTTAAAAACACACCATAATGTTAAGTGTTGCAGCAAGTACTCCATACAGTTTCAGAGGTTTGAAATGTGGACTGACTTAAAACTGAGTTTACTCAATGGTCTGATTCAGTTGTGTGATCCTGCAACCTGAAGGCAGTGGATCAGATGTTCTAAGGTAGTCCATGATTCTCTATGCTTTCTGTAAGACTTGACTTACATAAGTATTAATGCAATCAGTCTAGTGGATATCACTTGCATTTCCTACTTTCAGAATATTACTGAGTTGTTAGGGTTTTTTGCAGGCTCAGGTTTCCAACCTTGGTCAATAGAGAGAAAAGGGTCGAATAAAATATTTGTAGTACAAAGAGATCATTGCTCTGCTCACATTTACAACATTTCTAGAAAATACAATCTTTACAATAGAATCCACATAGCATCAGGATTTAGCACAAAATGTATATACAATAATGGCTGCAAAAACACCAACAATTTAAATATTCTAAACATGTATTATAGTTGCAGATGTCTTATTTTTTTCTCACTTAAAACTATATTTAAAAAATTCAACGCAATAAAACTAATCTTTAAAAACTTTTCATTGACTTGAGAGTAACAATTATATAGCAGCCACAACATTTCCTGTATAGCTTTCACATGAGGAGTGAAAAACGACTAACAGGTCAAATAAGCTTATAATAATCCACTGAGACTGAAAAAAAAAAAAGAGGTTAACGGGTGAACCTGAGGCAAAACAAACAGAAACACGCTACAGCTGCTCCATATAACTTGGATTTCTTGGAGTAAATACATTATGTATGCTGACAGGGTGACATCAAGCACATTAAATATTCTCAAGAAACCAAATGCAGGATAATGGGGATGAATTTAAGAATACCATCCCCTTAATTTCACATGGCAGTGAATACAAGAAATTACATATTCTATGCAAATAGTTCACGGTGGAAGCAGCTCAGCTAACCGTTTGGTGTGTTTGAATCTATGCAATAGTGTCAGTTGACTATATGAAATTCATAAGGGAGGAGGGTCTTATTGCTGTGGAGAGGAAGAGGAGTGGAAAGTGGGTCATAATCCAAAGATGCAGTATTCACTGCACTACAGCAGTGTGATCCTTGGCTTTTTCCTGTGTCAACGCCAATAGCCTCCCTGAAAGGTCAGGTACAATGCTGTTTTTATGGTATGAAAGCTCACTTGCATGGACAGATCTTGCACTGACCCAACCAATACTACACAGCTGGATGGAGACCAAGCCATGAACACCTGTATTGCAGACTATCATCGGATGGAAGCAGCAGCAGACTCTGTGGGGTCACTGGACAAACAAGCAAACTAGAAATGATGTGTGACTGCTATTCACACTGTATATAAGGTGTATTCCCACTGTTCTCTGCACAGTAGGATTTACACTAGAAAGGCCAAAATGCAGTTGTCGATTTGAGAATTTTACTGACATATCATTTCTGTGACTCTGTACTCAATGGGAGAGCCAGTAAAGATGCACTCCCTCACCTCTACAAATACCACTCCATTACTGCTCAACAGCAATATATTTATGATGTAAAAAGAGAACAAAATAAAAACAAAAACACAATATATAATACTAAATTTGCTTCCTTTAAAAATGGGTTTGTATACACAAGACAGGCAAGTACAAGAATATAAAATGTTAGAACAATTACATAAAGTAAAAGCTTGTCTGCAAAAAATGTTTTAAGAGGTGAGAATCATAAAACGCTGATTGAGTCTCGCTAAGCTCTTAAGGCTGAGGGAGCAAAGGCATCAACAGAAGAGGCCTAATCACATCCAGTCTTTAGCCTTTATCTTCTCTTCCAGTGACCTTTATTTTAATTTGTTTTTGGTTTTAATTTTATTCATTTATCACTGGATACTATCTAACACCCAGTGTACAAAAGCACATACAGAAGACAGAAAAAAGATCAACCCTGATTTCCTGACTTAGATGGATAAATGTTATGCCATGGCACATTGCACAAGCTGTAACAGTGGCGTAAATCTAATCCCTTAGCTCTTCAGGGCCATATCACTAATGGGCCAAAACGTCACACAGATGCCTGAGATTTACTGTAAGCCACTAAAGTCAAAACACGGAAGTGTCCAATTGACCATTTCAGAAATATTTCCATGAGGACATGTACAGTAGCATGAGCATGAAGAAACTCAACGCTTGATAAGAAACTTAACGCGTCTACTGAATATGGATTGAACCAGCATTTGACTACATTCATAAGAGTGCTGTTACAACATTAATTTCTGACTGTCGCTGTTCACAGAGACCAGTACGCAACTGTCATTCCATCTACATCAATGCTAAACTACAGAATTAGAGTTACTGCATGTTACATAAAACACCAAATAAAGTTATGTTTCTATTTTAGTTAGTCTCTCTCACTCACATGCACCCTCTCGCCTTCTCTGTATGTCGCTTTTTTAGACTAGTCAGATAGTTGTAAATGTTAATAATGTTATTTTAAAATCAAAGTTAATAATGAATGCCTGTGCACCAGAGCCAAATAGTGCTTGACCTGCATTCAAACTGGTTAAGGAAGAGGGTTGTGAGCAGGTCTGATAAAGTATGCTGACCCTATAAGATTGACCACAGACGTGGGTTTAACCCAAACCACAGTGTTGGTTTGAATGGGTCATTACAATCCTACACAGGGCTTCAGTGAGAAGATGCACTGGTGGTGTGCCTGCAAACAAAACTTAAGAAGGACCAAATCTTTTCTAGACCTGCAAAGCCTGGTGATATTTTATACTTTTTTTTACTGTTGCTCTCTTGGCCTTTAACCAGTCAGGGATCAGACAAACCAGATGTGAGGCTCAGTTCAAATTTAAAAATATGGAGCTTCTTGTTGTCATCATCATATAAACCACTTCACTGGCTGGTGTAGTCTCCACTGTAGCTGCCAGGCACACTCAGTTTTCAGTGGGTGTTTCCACACTAAAACAGAGTTCAAAACGTTAACTCTTCCCCAAATGAGTCAGAAGGCAAAAACATCCAGTTTGATTTATGAATGCCTCCAAGAGAGATGCTGCACAGAATTTAACATTAAAATTGAATGGAAAGTAGAGAGTTGTGACAAAAAATGTTGCCGCTTCCTTCCATGTTTATCTTCACACTATTGTTGTAGGACACCTGAAATAAAAGCCTTCTTCTAAGCCTATCTGGTTGGAAGCTTTGTCAGATAAAACTGAGACTGTGGAGATGGTAACAGAGCAAAAGCATAAAGAGGATTGTCCACACACATAGAGACCACTAGACACACAAATTAAATTTTAACTTAGGAAAAAAAACCTTTAATGTTGTTTGTTTTCCCACTTACAAAATGTAGGGTCTCACAGGTAATCTGACAGAACACTACAGTAGCTAACAAAACTAAAACCTACCTCTACTGTGACTTTGACCTGGGAATAGTTGAAGCACTAGTGCCAGACAACCTTAGAAATGTAGTGGGCTCACATCTGCCTGAAAGCATTATTCAGGAAGAAGTATTTTGGTGTTACAGGACGTTAAGTGCTTAGCTGACTTGCAAAAAAAAAAGAAGAAGCTTGAAGTGAATTCTAAAGCCGACTGACAAACATATGCAGAGATTTGACATGTCTAATACTGTGTGTAGTTTTCTTCTTGCTTTTCAGCTTTTTGCATTTTGAATGAGCAAGTTCTAGCATTTGTGTGGGGGGAGATGGAAAAAAACAACAAAATATAGATGAAGACAAGAAATTCACTAGATTTCAAACAGTGGATTAGTGTCCTTCCTTTCATTTGTTCATCCATGCATCACATGCAAAGTCTCGGACAGTGCTAATTAATTTATAAATTAGAGATGGATGTGTCTCCCCACTGAGTTCTGACTTTTAAAACGTAGACCAAATGGCTTGAAAGGGCAGCTACATTTGTAATTGCCTACCTTACATGCCTCTGATCAGATTTTAACAACATGGAGACCATAACACACCATGGTACTGAAGTCAAATTCTTTTTTTTCTATCAGTACGGCAAGTGTTTGAATGGAAAGCTCTTAATTATTAGACCAAATCAATACCACATTGTACAAAACTGATGTTCTCTTTGAGGATAACCTGGGGCAGTATAGTGGTGTGGTAGAGTTAATTCAAAATCCAATAGCTCAGCTGCACACTGTATTAAAAGGTAGCACTGCGCTGGAGATGAACTATTACTAAATAATACCAAAATATAATAAATAAAGCACCAGGTTCAGAGACCAAAATCATCTTGAGCTACGTGATCCTGCCAATAATTTCATTCACTATCTTCTTATGAAAAGAATCATGCAGAATGGACTAATACCGCAACCTTTTTATAATGCCTTTGCTTAATGCATTGAATTACAGCGAGTCACATTATTAATACGTGCCATGTGGAATTATCACTAATGTACAGAGAGTCTGAGCATGTAAACAAATTATAAGCTGCAATCCATATATGACCTATATTTCAAAAGAAATACAGGACTAATAGATTGCAATATCTCTAATGATGAATGAAGTCCCTTTTATTGTCACGTAAAAATGTGTTTCAATGTTTTCAGACATACGAGTCATGATGGATTACTGTAGCCTGAGGGCGGCTGGACAGTTTAGTTAGGCTTAGTGTTGGTTTAATGAATCTTGACAAAACATTTAGTAACTAGACTTCACAGTCTAATAGTTAAACTAAAGAAATTACTACATTTTGCATGTTAATGTGATCCTCTCAGTAATATATACTCAGTAATATTTACTAACATGATAAATATATCATGAAAAAAATATTTTATATATTTCCATTTTGATTTGAACTTTTTTTACAATTAAAAATTGAAATAATGTAGATGAATTACTATGTATGAATGAATTGGCTTTTATGAAATAAAACACTGTTTAAAGTAACTAAAACCCTTGGTTCTTAAACTGGTATAAATTACATAAAATCTTTACAATGTACCAATACATTGTATCCAATCATGCAAAATGCAAAACCTGACGCATAAATAAATAACAAAAGAAACATATAACTGCATTAGAGTAATGGTGCCTCTCTTTTGAAAGAGAGGCTCTCTAACCTACGTCTAGCAACTAGGTTCCTCTGCTTGACTGAGTGAAAATACTTGCTAACCCCGCTGAAATGGCCCATCTTGCACATGCAGTAAAAATAGCCCAGCAGAGAGCACAGTTAGACCCTTGTAATGGAACGTGATCAAGGTCAATGTAGTGTGGCTCAAAGACCTCCAAGAGCCTGGTGGTGACGCAACACTCGGAGAGAGACGGGTTAGGGGCAAGGAGAAACTCAAAAACACATATTTGCTTCAAGGGGCTTTACAATCTGTACAACATATGACATCCTCTATCCTTAAACCCTCAATTCGGATAAGGAAAACACTTACAGGACTAACTGAAACAAACAAATGATATGTGCAAAGACATTTAAGTTCCACTACAGACTTGCTGTGGTCTCGTTATTATAATGACATGCCAATATAATACTAACAATATATAACAGAAGGCCGATATATGCAAGACAACCACACCTGAATACTGTCATGTGTCCTGAAATGTATTATTGTCAAATATCAGAAACAGCAGTCCAGAGCATTCAGTGCTGGGCTCAGTGCTTGCTCTGATCCAGACTTGAATCAAACTTCGTCTCTCAATTTAACTGCCTCTTGCGTGTGTCTGCCACAAAGCAAAAGAGGTTTTCTCTACACCACGGTGATTTAAATTCAGAGCGCCACATCGTTTAAAAGACCTGCTTAGCATTGTTACACAATGGCTGAAGCAACAGAGGTAAAGGCTGGAGACTGAGGAGTGCTTCAATAGCTAGGGGCGTTTAAGGGAAATGTTTACACAAAATACTTTTCACTCAAAGAAAAAAGAAAAAGAAAACCCTCCCTTCTTGAGCTTTCATATTGTTAAGTCCAAAATAAGCATGTAAATGGTGTGTTGCTGGACATAAACTAAGTGCGTGACAAAGATGCACTTCTCTTGGTTTCTCTGGGCAAAGCCCCTCCACATGCTCTTCTGAATAATTTCTACTTGAAGGCAACATGAGGGCAGAGGGCCATTCGAAGTGAAAATTAACTGGGTAAAATAATACGCACAGAACAATGAGCTACTAACCACATCTGTCCTTAACCACTGACCCTGGACAACTCTAATCTTAAATTCACAAATATAGGTCAGTGATTATGCCATGCTTAACACATGGGTTTACATTATACATAGCATAGTATTCCCTGTGTAAACACATATGCATCTCTGATCACACTCAGCAGTGATGTAATGTGAAGTGGCTGAATATGTGCTGGTACAATGACAGCTGTCCTTGTACAGTCCTGTTTTGTTGGGGAGACGAACAGACTTCTGCACGAGTAACAAGCTGGACAGGAATTTTATCGAATCCCAAACTATAAGCGACAAGCATGTTCATGGCATGTTAAGCTTTTGAGTGCTATGTGCAATACTATTCACCCCCCCCACCCCCCATCGGCACCATTCAGTGCAATAATCCAGCAATATTCCTGTAATGGCCAAGTGGTTTGACTTAATCTATACTGACATAACATGAGTATGTCCATAAGTAGGCCTACACTACTGTTCACTACATGATAAGCAAGCGGACGGTGGTAATGGATAGACACACACTGCAATGCAACCAAATGTGAATATATGATTGATGTTTATTTACATACATTACTGTGTGTTTGTATACGATCAGGGAGGGATAGTGTTCCTGCTTGATCATAAAGCTGTGGAGCATGATGCCTGAATATAGTGGGAATAACTCCACTCACAATCCCAAAACTTGGATGACAACCCGGAAATGTAGCAACATCAACATTAGGAGTCACCAACTGACCTAATCTTCCTCATATTGGTATTTTTGGCAAAAGCTGTTCGCCAGCCAGATGCTTTGGAGAGCAACCCCTAACAAAACCAAAATATCCCGCACATTCTTCTATCTCATCTTGCCTTTGTTCAACAGCTATATTCAGAACTAAGAAGCGGGCAGCATGACAAGTGATCCAACATTTTCTTTCTGTCTTGATACAGATTCCTGAACCTCAACTCAAGGTATCTGCCCTTGATATTAAAATCTGTATACCTCACTGCATGGAACCCACTGGATTTCTTTTTATGTAGGGTAACATGAGGCCAGGGATTGCTGCTGTAGCACTAAAAACTGTGTTGGTGGCCTGCTCAGACTCAATGAATGATAGCGGAAGCACAGAAAGTCATACAGACACTGATGAAGAAACTATTTAATGTGGATCAGTCACATCTGGCCGATACCCGATCTGCTTAATAAGGTCTGTAACAATGATGAGTTAAAAGTTTAGCATATTCACAACACAATATTTTTATTTTACAGATTCGTAGTTGTCAGGGTATACTGGAGGTAGTTTAAAATATCTTTCTTCATTTATTCTCAACTTATGGTTGGACATAAATATAACAAAATTATTGTGATTTTGATTTATATTGTCCGCCCTTACAAGAATCTTACCAGACATGTTATTCTACCCATCCATCACCTCATTATCTGTACCCACTTATCCTGTGCAGGGTAGCGGGGGGGCTGGAGTCTATCCCAGCTCATATTGGGCGAGAAGCTGGGTAGATCACCAGTCTATTACAGGGCTGACACAGACAACGATTCACACACAAACCTATGGGCAATTTAGAGTTTCCAATTCACCTAACATTAATCTGTCTTTGGACTGTGGGGAGAAACTGGAGCACCCAGAGAGAGACTGGGAAAACATGCAAACTCCACACAGAAAGGTCCCAGCTCACCTCAAACCCAGGAACTTGTGCTAGCTAAATGCTCACCCAAGTAACAAGTTGCCTTGTTTTAAAGGTGATAAGGATGAAGCACTGAAGTACACAGAAGAACTGATTTGATGTTATGAACCATTAAACTACAAAACCACTTCTCTCATTTATTTACAGGTCCTTCTCCGACACATAATGTTGCACCAGTCCTCATAGTAAAATCGGTGCTGCTGTTTTAAAACCAACTTTGTTCAACAACAGTTCTATTCAGTCTCCATTTTATAGTGACAAAGGCAGCGACAGCTGTCAGCTGCTGCAGAGCTTGTATTTTGCCAGGCTCTATTCAGGCTGGCTTTTCTTCTGTCAAAAGCGGCCTGCTGGTTTTGCTTGTCCTCCGATCCTCTGGCAGGGCAACACAGGGAAATCTTCAGAACAACTAAGATTTGTTCCCTATTCTGAGGATGCCTTTCAGGTTGGGCACTGCAATGAGGCCTTCTGGGGATTTGAAGCCCATTGTAAAGACAGTTATAAAAGGAATCCTTCCCAACAGGGTCTGGGTGTGATGGACAACATAATGTATGCTTTGCTGTCAAATGACAAAGCTAATCATCTGATGCACATCTAGAAAGCTTGTCAATCATCTTGATGAGCTTGCTTAGTTAACATCCAAATTTTAAATTAAACTTAAGTCAAGATTTAGATTTTTATATTTGTTTAGATTATATGAAGAGGTGAGGCTGCAGCATAGAAGACCTTCTTGAGAACATGAATGCATTTTGTGTAATGATTTAAATCTACCTTGAAATTCATTGTTATTCCTACAACATGATCAGGTCAATCTAGGTTTGCATGACAAAAAACACAAAACAATGGCAAAATACTAGACTGTAAAATGTGATAACAAGACCTTTACAGCTACACTAAAACCACATCTGGCTGTGAAACATTTGTTTCTTTGGGTTCTACCGCTGGGAGAGACAAGTTCATGGTTCAACAATGTCTTGGGAATTTTAGTTTTAGGTTGGATTTTGCTTTTCCACGTTGTCCTTGTACAACGTCTGTTTTGTGGAAATCTCTAATACACTTTCAGTGAAACACTCGCCGTGGTGCCAGTGTTTAGGTCATTTACAGCTCGACCAGCTTTTATCGCATTACTTTTTTTTTTCTC
Organism: Macquaria ambigua; assembly: GCA_008360985.2. NCBI lineage: Eukaryota > Metazoa > Chordata > Actinopteri > Centrarchiformes > Percichthyidae > Macquaria > Macquaria ambigua. Next base: position 200,747 of record VMKM01000587.1, on the reverse strand, counting down.
TCTCAGTTACTATTAGGTCCTGCAGGCCTGTGTGAACTAGTCATGCGTGCAGAATAGTCAGAAAAGCACATTGCTCATTGGGAATTGATTGCACTACCAAACCCAGGCTGAGAAGCGGAGGCATTGTGGGATTACACATCCAAACCACTGCAATTCCTGAACTGCAGACTGAACGTCACGTCACCTAGATTAAACACTAACAAGGCCAATGTGAGTTACACAAGCGTAAAACAAGCGATGGTATGAAATGACTTAGCATTTCATTCTAATATAAAATTTATTAAACAGAGCAACTGGCACTACAGACTGATATATAGAGAGATTCTAAGATATACTATAGTGTTTTAGATTTTTAACAAGTTCTTCATTCTTCTGACAAAGGTCAATGCCAGTGTCTTCCATTCATTTCTGTGTGGTATGAAAACCAAATGTGTGGAAACTTTACACTTGTTTGAAATATGTATAGATGAATTTTTGTATTTTTTTTTGTATTTGTGTGTGCTCATACAACACTTTCAAATCAATCTCCACTTACATCTTTGTTACTTTATGGTATTTTGATCAATAAGCATAAAAAATACAACAATTAATTGTATTTTGAATTATATTACAATAACCAAAATCCCAGACAAGATATTCCTATTATACTGATATTTGGCCCAGCTCTGCACAAATTTAAGCAAAGAAGTAGGCCTATTGCTGGCAGAGCTGGTCTTAGCCTGAAGCTGCTGTATGCTATTCCTGGTGAGAAAATGGGCTGTACTGGCCTACATACCTGCATTCTGCAACTCTTTAATGGACTAAATCTGATGAACCTGAAAGGCCAAACTGCTCCAAAATGCTGTTATCGCACAGAGCCAACCAGTCTCACCTGATTGTTTTAACCGATGAGCTGCTCCAAATCAAGCTGCTACTCAATATTCATTCACACACCACAAATTAATGGTATTATCACGCATGTCCTCATAATGTAAAAGGATCAAATGGGCCAAATTTAATGAGCCAAAGAGGTTGGCCTATTTCCTACAGAAATGTAGCAGAATGACATAACACTCCAAACGTTAACCACACAGTGTAAGGCTGGAGAACCAAAGTTAAACATAAATGATTTGTTAGTCACAGTCATTTGTGCTTTCTTACTTACTGTCCCATTCACTGCTGTAAAATCTCTTACATAGGTTTTGCCCTGTGAATGAACTTAAAACCCTAGTATTGCTGTGCTGACTCCAGGGCAGGTGAGGCTTTTAAGTTTAAAGAATTAAAGAAACTTTTCGGGGTGAATCACTGTGCCAGTATTGGCTGTAACCTACAAAAAGGTTGGAAGTGAATCATAAAGTGCCTTTGCACTTAGTAGTTTACATCTTCTGAATCTTTCATGAACAGTATATGCATGTAGTTGTGGAACTGGCCAGAACCACATAGTCCTGTTGGTACTACCAACTTTTGCAATTAGATTGTCATTATTAGAATAAATGAGAATACACCAAACACTGCACAATTTTACATATGGGTACATAAGACTGCACAATAGGAAGGCTTGTGTAAAGACACTCTAGTAAAGCAGGCTCAATATTCTCTATGATTTGTCGTGACACAAAGATCAGCGCAATCAAACTGAAAAGCTGCACCTGGCTCGCCAGTCTCTCAGACCACATTCATTCATTGTTGATGAGCAGCGTTTTAAGCTTGTATCTGCTCAGGAAAGACAAAACCAAGACGAGGATAAATGTGCATTTAAGGAATGAGTTCTCTCTTGGCTAAATGCCACAGCTGAAAACAGAAACTATGCCTTTAGGTCTGAAAGTGTAAAGATATTCTGGGGCGGTGTCCAACAGTGCTGCTTAGCAGGGATTCATTCTGACAGTCTGTTACAATACAGCTGAAACAGATTCATATCACCAGGGTACCATGTTTTGTCTAATGGTAAACATCAGTTTTCTGTGATATGATCAAATCCAGAATCCATCAATCACGTCTTCCAGTGATAGCGACAGATTGTTGAAAATAAGCCAAATGTGCCACTCAGCGAATGGTCTGAGGCCAGCCAGATGAAAAGCTGAGTGTTTTAAGGACTGAATGGATTTATTTGGTCGATGCCAAAGCGGAATAACTATCCTCTGCAATTACATTAACTAACAGTCTCTGCACACAGACTGGACAGTTGTCAGAACAGAGACGATCCCCAGAAATAAAGTGGCATGCTGTCAGTAAATTTATCATCCTCAGAGTAAACATGCACTACCATGGCTATACTGTTGCCAGCTGAGCTACCTACCATTTTTGGCGTATTTTGTTTTATTCCTGCACAACTGGCCAAACATGGACTGCATGGTAAACGGTAAATGGACTGTCTTTATAGAGCGCAACGCACCGGTATAACCATGGGGAGCAATTGATATTCAGTGTCTTGCTCAAGGACACTTCAACCTGTGGCTCAAACTGCCAATCTTGCAACTACTACACAACCTTTCCCTCGCCTGAGCCACGGATGATGGCACAGCAACATGCTGTCTTTAAAGAAAGCCATGAACCCACAGTTGAATACAACAAGTTCATGCCCATTCTCTGCAAGTTTAATAGCATTCTGGGAATTGTATGAAATAAACTAAATACTTGCAAGCAGTTTGTGGGGCAGTAAGTACAGCAAAACGTAAATAACACCTCAAAACAACTGTTGGAATGCAGAGGATTTCTTAAAATTATGATAATTAAACACTATTTGTATTAAAGATTTGTGTACATAAAACCTAGTGAATGCTTTCATCCAACTTTTACTATCATTTTTAATGTACATTGAAGATCAGAAGATACAGTAAATTTTGTTCCACTCATCAACCACTCACACAGCAAAAAAACAGAACCCAAAATTGATTATGAGTCTGTTACCCGCTGATCCTTACATAAAAAATAGGCCCTAACATGAAAATGCTTTGATTAATTAAGAGAAAGTGAAATTTAACAACACTACACTGAATCTCAGTAGACCTATGCCACAGAAACCAAAGCATCCTTGGAGCAATAAAGAAGAATCATTGGACGTCAGCACCTTCAAAGAAATTTGTCACACTCTTCATCACAAACATAACAAACTAAGCGTGTTAAATTCCCAGAGACAGTGCTTGAAGAGCCAGCATTTGTATCAACATATTGTAAAAAAGGAAGTAAAAAGTGCCTACCTTATCGGTGTAAGGTGCTTCTCCCAGGTTGATTCCATCTTTTGCAAGTTTATCCCTTATCAGTACCTTGAGCTTCAGTTTGGGATAAGTCACAAAGTCATCGCAATCTGTGACTCTCAGGTTATGGTTTCCAGGACAGGAGGCCTGGTGGTGTATTCCTGTGGTCCGTGAGTGTGACCCCAAAGTCCTGAAGTCATCTTCCCTGTTTGATTGTGAAGAGTGGTTGCAAGTAGAAGGATCCAGAGGCTCTAAGGTGAAATAGTAGCTAGGTGCTTTCCTTTTGTCCTCATCTTTTAGCTTCTGCACTGCTGTGAGCAGCCTGTGTCTGTGGTACTCAATGTGGACACCTATGGCATCCAGGTCTGGCTCCCCGATCTGTTTACAAACTTCCAAGTCATCATACCCATTGTCAATGAATGACTCCACATACTGGGCCAGATGGAGCTTCGACAGCCACTCCAGGACGAGGTTTGGCCCTTGGCTCATCTTAAAACAAGATATAAGGAGGCCTTCCTTAAGTACACATCATTTCATCTCCACTGACACTGCTGCTGGGGTTTGTGCAGAGGCAGTCCAGCACCCTGGTCCATGTAACTCCCTGCTTACACACAGTCCCAAGTTCAATGCTCCAAATTAGACACATCTATTAGTTGTGGCCAGAGCAATAGAAAACACAGTGAATACATATTTGGAGACAGCAGGGTGGCTGTATGTAATATTAACTGCCAGAAGTTTTCCAACCCTGGATGAAACAACTGTCCTGCTGAAGATCTCTTGAGCAAAAACAGTGAAGACAGGTTCAGGCTCTCTTGTTGCCCCTGACCTTTCACATCTCTCGGAGGCGTGTAAATTGAGTGAATGGCGAAATTATCTACATGAGGAAACTAGGATTGTTTTTCAGCCAAAAGAGTCCGACAGACGAATGCAACGTTTTTAACCGTTAAACGCATGTTAACGGTTAGTTGAAGTGTAAGTTACGACGCGAGCTCTTTCTGTCTATCCACTTTCTGTCGTCGACGGAACCGTAAAGTTAACGTTAGCTGCTGAGAAAAGCCTTTAACCGAGTTGACCACATGTCTGTGAAGTTATCCTCTGCCAAAGGTAGGAAACAAACCCTCAATGTTAACAGTTGGCGTCTTCTCAGGCTGCATCCATCCTCTTTGTTTCATTCATCTCAACGGTCGCAGAGCAAAGACGCTCGTGTCCATCAAACATTCATCCGGAGCCCAAATTAAACGGTTGACTCTGAAGCCAGAGCGATATATAACTACTATAAAAACACTCGTAGAAAAAGAAAACATACAAAAATCTATATACCTGTTCAGAGAGCACTTGTTCTGGCTGACTTTATGCCTAGCTTTCACCGTATTCAACTTTGCCGTCCCTCCGCTCCATCCGCCGGTTCAGTCAGTGTGAGGAGGATGCTCAGCCTCGGCTTCAGCCACTGCTGTAGTTTTTACCCGCTGGACGACGGGAGGTCAGGGAGCACTGGCGCCACCTGCAGGGGCTTCTGGGAAATGTAGGACTCGTGAATAAAAAATTAAAAAATAAAGAAAGAAAATAAGATAAAAATACATTACAAAAACAAAATAAAACAAATGATAAAAACATAAAAAACAAACAAAATAAAACCAATGATAAAAATACACAAAAATAATAAAAATATACAAATAATACCTGTATGTACTTGTGTATACACACAGTATCTGCCTTTTCCAGCACTTCAATGATGCTTAAATTGTGTGGGATACTCAAACCCAGGATGCCATGATGTTTGTTCTGGCCACATCTTTAAATCAAATATAAATGAAAGTACTCTAAATGTTACGCATCATTTCTAAATAATTTCCCCCCAAATTCAGCTTGACATATATATTTGGATTTTTTAAATGGTTTGATCTCTACTATAATTTAACAGTTCTGTGGGTTTGAACAATCCTTACCAGTAGTTGCACAACATAACTACATATGTGATATAGTATTAGGAAAAAATATATAAAAAGGGAACTTCTATATGTGGCCAAATACTTAATACTAAAATAACAATAGGTTAGGGTTAGGGTTACCTTAACATTACAAGCTATAATACAGGATGAAGACACCACATGAAAGAAAGTCAATAAAAATAATTTTTAGAGAAGATATATCTTCCACAACTTGCAGTTTCTCTGCAAGAAAATTGTCTGATAATGTCTGGCTATGTGAAAAGTGACAACAAAAAATAATTTGTGCCACTTTGTTCAGATGCATGGTCTGTCACTTTAAAACTTAAATACATAATTCTAATTGTGCACAAAGTTACCTGTGGCATAAATCAGGGAGGCACCTGGCTCTCCCACAGGATGATGACAAGCAGGTGTTGAGCAAGACACTTAAATCTATAGCTGACACTGACCTCTGACCTGAGGAGGGATGGGTCTATAGAAAATTTCCATATAAGAATCAGTAAAACATTAATTTTTAAATAAAGGTCAGTGAGCGAATAGGAAAACGTGAAACAGAAAACACGAGACAAAACATGGTATGATTGGTTTTACATTTATTTTCCATTGCACAATAATATATATATATATATATATTTATACTGTATCTACAGTCTAAATTGTTTGTGGCAGCAGATTAAGTCAGACATCCATGTGAAATTTATTTTAATAAAACTGTACAAAAATTGCCTACTATGAGAAAATACTGCAACTCCACAGATATTCATCCCAGAAGACAGACGGATGGATGGATGGAAGTATGGCGACTGAGAAACCCTTGAGCTCTCCTGCACGGTGCCGTGAGCCTATCTTCGCTTTCTATGCATTTCTACAGCGCAGGGAAAGCAAGAGTTTTCATGAAGCAAACAGTAACATAAAAAGATGTACCAATAAAATAAATATAATCTCTCACACGTATACAATTGGCATTATCAAATGAAAATGGGACACGCTTCTGATGTGTGAGGAGGAGAACGTCAGTTTTGTTCAACATGGTGGTAAATACAAATGCCAGAACAGACAATCTCTAAGAGGGATAATACATGGTTGTTTCAAGTTTGTAAACACTTAATATCATGCATCCTTCAATGTGCAATAAGAGACCATTTAGGACATATATGTTGCAAACTGAAGCACTTTAAAGTCGAGGCCACACTTTGTAGAAAGACTCAGCGGCCCACCAAGATGAGATGACCCTCCTGCAGTAGCAGAGATGAGCATGTTCAATATATAACCAGAAAATGTTTATTTTCATGTTTGGATGGTGGATAGTTATGCACAACCATTGTTTGGACATTAATGTGAGTTATTCTATCCCAAAATGACATTAAAGGTATTCATTTTTAATAGATTATTGAAATGAAAAGTATATATATATTTGTTTTCAAATATATAAATATATCATAGCATCATTAACCTGACATTGAAAACAAATCTGAGAGTGAAGCAATTAGCATAATTGGCAAATGACATAGATAAGCATAGGTTCTGTCATGTTTTGGTCCTTTCAAAAAGAAGAAAATGGGACACGAAAGAATAAACACACCAAAAATCATACTAACAAAACTATTTTAAGTACAAAAAATAGTGCAAAACCCACATAACTGCTCTTTGAAATGGGTTTATCTCAGTAGTATACAGTAGAGTAGATTAAAATCAGCCAGCTAAAAGTGAAGGGTTATATTCCAAAATGCTGTATATCCATCTTGGAAAAAATATTTTTGGTGTAATTGATAACTCAACATCTCCTAAGTACACAGGATTTAATACTCAAAAATCCAAGAAAATGGATAGAAACATCTAACAGTTTTACTTCATGCCTGCAACTATTTTCCATGAGTCAGTTTTACATGATTTACTTTGGAGGATATCTCATTTTGGAATGAAACTCTTCAAATTCACTTTGCCTGTCCTCTGAACACATGTACAGCAGTTTGAGTAATGAGGATGGCATACCCATAAGAAGAAGCTAAAGCCAAACTACTTTTCTCCCACAACACACAGGAGACTTCTTGACTTAAGAGTGCTGCCCAACGTATCCACACTGACTCTTACCGTTTGGGAAAAAATCAAGACAACTCTGTGAAAATTAAGCAACTCTTTGGTGTCGGAAAAGAACATGGCCGCAAGCGTACAGTATGTCACGTTGCCTGAACCTGCACTGTCAGATTTGTGTCCAGCTGTCCCGTTATTTACAACACTTGGCAGCAGTCCGGACTGACAAAGTCGTCTCTCTTTTCAAAATAAAAGACCAACAGGTAATGCTCCTACATTGACACAAATAGCAGCATATCCTTGCACCTCATGAAAAAGAAATGTAATTACAATAGAATTCTAGTTAATCACATTGAAAAACACTGTCAAGCAAAAACAAAAACCTCAAAAGACCTATTGTAATACACTGTATCTATGTAGTATTATAAATATTGGCGCCCATACACATATTCCTGAATATATGTATGTTCACAAACACACAGACATACACATAGGTAGAGGTTAGCATATATGCGTCATGAGGCAAAGGCAGAAGAGAAACAGTTTTTAAGCGAGTGGTTGAGAAAGAGATGACCAACGGCACTGTGTGGAACACTCTGTGGTGCTTGGTCATTTCTACTGGCAGCTACGTATACAAAGACAGCATTACCATTTCCATTGTGCTGTAAGAGACGCATGCTTTTTTCCCTACACACTGAGAGACCAGACAAAAATCAACATCAGCTATGACAGAACGCCAAAAAGAAATTTGAATAAGCATGTATAGATAGAATCTTTATCACAAAAAAGTTTTAACCAAAATATACATTTATGCTAATCATACTAAGGACAATCTTCGTCTTGCCCTTCAACACATCATCCTTCTCATATGTGACTTAGCTACAGCCCCTTGAAAGCCAGAAGAATATAAGACCTTCAGGGGTTTTCCAGTGTATCAACTCTTAATTTTTCTGACAGATTAATGTAAACTCTTCATTGGGGGTAAACATTTTCAGCATTTTTTTCCCATTTAATTGACAAAGGAAAAAACTTAAATTTAATGTCCAACAAACAAACTTATTTTACTTCCTGTCTACTACACTGTTCCAATAAATAATCTAATTTAAATTAAAAAACAAAGTGACTCTCAGAAAACATGCCATTTGTCTTTCTCACCTAAAACAACTTGGTTGTAAAATGCTGTAGAAGGAATGGTCGGTGATGAACTAGTGTACTACCAGCCCTTATTCTGTGAGAGGCAATAGATTCATCATCTCCCTGTCTATTCTCTACGGTTCTAAGTGCTTGAAAGGCCCTTTCTGGACAAAAAAAGATGACAAAAAGAGACTGACAAAAGGACAGAGATCAAACTCTAAAAATAATTTAGACCAGAAAAACAAACATAAACAAGTCCTTCATTGATTCACTCCTACACAAACGTACATCTTCATTGACTTGATTAGATTTGAAGGACAAGGGTTCATCAGACTTTACTCCTCATTTAAGTCCACTGTGTTTGGCAGACACCATAAAGGGCAGAGAAAGGAAAAAAGAACAATTGCAATCAGGCCACCACAAGTACATGTTTTGCAGAATTGTCTTTCCTCTTTCAGAACAAAACAGCAGGGTGCGTAGATATATATATGAGATATATATGAGTGCATGACTGATGGATATGAAAGGTCCCCTCTCTCCTGTTCGGCGGACTGATGTTAAATAAACATCATCGCTCTCAGGTGAAATGGAAAGAGAGATTCCTAAGGGCTTCTCTTCTTCCATTTCTTTCCATTCTCATTACGTTGGGTCAGCCAGTGTCTACTCTGCGGCAGTCCTCCGGTGACTGAGGTAATGCAGAGTGTATGATATTGTGCTGAGAATAAAAGCATGAGTCCGTTGAGCAGAACCCCCCGTGGAGAGGAATAGAGAAGAGAAGAAGAGGGACCTGCAGCCCCTAAGAGACACTGGTGTGCGTGATTACAGAGTCCGATGCTCCACACGCTGCCATCAGAGCTGGTACCACTTCTTATCTTTGTACTTCAGCATCATCTGAAGGAAGGAGAGAGGGAAAGTGAGAGTTAGAAATAAGGAGTTACCCTGATAAACAACGTTTTAGGTGTTCAAAGAAACGACAAGTGCGTACATCGTGAGCATGTTTGGAAAAGGAGTCTGCGCTGGCCATCATGGCTGCCGTTCTTTCCTCCAGCTCGCCCAGCTTCTGCCCTCTCTCGTCCAGAGCTATCCGGGCGCGGGCCAGGTCTCCCACAACCCCAGACGCTGCACCCTTCATGCCCTCCATGCTCCCTGGGCCAGGGATGTGCTGGGCCAGGCTACGGGAGGCCTTACCAGCAGCTGTTTCACCAACTTCCAGAAGAGAAGAGAAATCCATTTAATGTGTTAACAAATTCCAACATTCATCTTCCCATGTTCAAAGTGAAATCAAATTCTGCCACCTTGGTGGTTAAGGAAATTGTCCTATAACTGAAAAGTCTCCCATACCATTCCCAAAATACCTCTTTGGTCAGCCAGTGACATTAAAAATGAACAGAATTATATATATATATATATGTACATTTAAGGAAATATGTAAAATTATTAGGCTGAAAAAAACCAATCATGATTGATAGTAGGCCATTCCGTACTCACAGAGGTCCTCCCTGTCCAGAGACTGAGCTCCTCCCCCAAAAAGGCCCTTGAAGAAACCTCTGTTAGGAGCCTCTGGCGTCTCCACAGGGGTAAATAACTCACTGAGCATCTCCTGGAGAACATACACACCAGCACATGTCTATTTCAATCTATATTCCCTCTAGAACTACAGACTGACCTATAAAGTATCCCACTGTTTTTTTCATGTATATAGCATGCCATTTCAGGTGCCAATAATTGACATGAAAAACTACCATTGTAATATTAGTGACCTCAATAAGCGCACTGCATAACAATATGCCTTCTTGTGTGTCCCTGTTTCCTCTGTCGCTCATCTGATGTTATATCTAAATAGACAAAGATCCTGGATTTCTACTTGCCCACAGAGGGTGCTTGGTGTAGGGAGGATTGGTGTTTTGTCAGGAAGCCCAGAGATCCATTACAAGTATGATGCATAATGTAAAAATGGCACTATAGTCTACAGCTGGTCAAAAACAATTAACTGTGTTGTTATTGCATGTGCAATATTAAACATTAAGACCACCACAATCTGAAAAAAAGGTCTCTACACCCACACATACTTATGTTTGTTTCCTCCAAGCCTACATGGAAAGTTTTTTAACAGTATAACTCATTCACTAATATAGAGAATCGGACCTGCAGGTTATCGCAGGTCTCCTGGCTGTAGGTGATCCTCTGGATCTCGGTGGCGGAGGTGAGGTACAGGGCCTGACCCAGGTTAGAGAAGCAGAATGTTCTGGCTATCCGCATATCCGTCAGCGGCAGGTAGTTCACATCCAGCAGAGGCCTTAGACTGGGCAAACTGTGATGATACAAAGAAGAGACATTTTTTCAGACCACACTGTAACTTTAAGAACTGTGCAATACACATGTAGTTATTATGATTTCTTCAGATATTTTGAAAGTAAAAGCCAGATACCAGTAGAAGCTATTAAGGATTATACCTCAGAGTCATGATATGCCCGTTAGCGCAGAAACAGGCAATGCAGTTAGCTCCACTCATCTGCACAACATCAGCCCTCAGCACGAAGGAGGTCTCTGTGATGTTGTGTTTGTAGATGCGGGTTTGGGAGGGCATGGCCACCACCTTGGCCTGTTTCTCAGAGCACAGAATGGCGAACTGGGAATCTTGACCCTCCTGTGACGAGGGAGGGGAGGCCGGCCTGCGCTTCCGGCTCTTCTCCTTCTCCTCATCGGAGGAATTTGGGTCATACCATGGCTCGTAGGAAGGGGGCAGCAGAGTTCCAGTGGAGTCCAGCAGGGCCATAGTCAAAATGCCTCCTTTGAGTCTGACCATATTGCCTGAAGAATGAGTATTACATAGGTGTTGTTTTCATTTGGATTAGAGACAGCTTTCGAATTAACAAAAATAACAAGCTTTACTCAGTGCTGCATTCCTTAATTTAAGGGCAACCAAGAGGACAGCAGAGTGTGGCAAGTTTGATATCTTCATTTGAAACATCTGCACAATAACTGTGGTGAGAAATAAATAGCCACCCAACCGCCAAAGTTTCTTTCTGTCCTCTGCTATCCCTAATGCATTTGATTTGGTTTTTTTTTCTAATATAAAACTTAAAGGTTAGAGAAAAGGTCTGGTGCAATAAAATGCTCCTAAACCTGGCATGACCTTTCACTTTTTGGAATACAAAAATATTGGTTTGGTCCTTTTAAACCCTGTTTTTAGGAAATGTCCGACTTTAATATGTATAATATAAATATAGATATGCAGTGCTGCTATGTTACAAATATGGTTTGAACAAACCATTTTTTTAGTATTATCAAAAGGCAGAGTAAATTATGAGTGTGTACAATGCAGGTTTTAGTTGAAATGTCCACCATCTACACTCTGCATCTACACTGAATTAGCCCCAATGTCACAATGGACCCATGTGGACTCCATGTGACCATGTGGCACTCACTAATATTGTGCTGCCCTTTTAAATTCTGCTTAGAAAGCAACATATACTGCTCTAGAGCACAAAACACTCTCTGTGAGACTTTGATACTTTGATAGGCTTGTTAATAAATATAGAGTAAGTGACCCAATAACTTCACAAAGTGCAGAGATTTCTGGGACTGAAAACTGATCTTTCTGGAAACAAAACCCCTGACACAGAGATTTCAAGTGACCACAGTTTCCCTTTGTCCCTCTCCTCCTCCACTTCCTTCCTAAACTTTAACTACTCACTGTGCAACCACCAAGATATTTCAACTATGAAGGCCAGAAAGAGTCATTCTGAAGTTTAACAAGTAATGGACAAGGCAAAATTACTATTACCTACATTATACTGTATTATATCCTCACCATACATGTTGAACCCCTGCTGAACATAGCTAGCTTTCTTAACTCTGTTAGGAAAATGTGATTTTAAGAGGCCTGGAGTGGTGACTCCGCTGTAGACTGGTGTAAGTGATAAGTCCTAGTACTGTTGTTTCAGCTCCGACTGCTTGTCAATAGAGGTCACTGATGAGTTAACGTACTTTTCCGTGGCCCCAGTCACGTGTGGATCCCCTTCCTGGTGAATTACATAAAGTTCAGTTCAGCTTCTTACCGCAGGAGGAGATGCCAACTGGCTGCTGCAGCCTCTGGTCCCCAGCAGGCGGCAGGTTGAGGGCCACCATCATCACAGAGCCCTGCGTGGTCCCCACCAGCAGACAGGGGCTGACCAGGCTGTCCATCTTCCTGGGGAAACTCTCACAGAAGTGAAAGGAGGAGATGGCCTCTCTGGATTCTCTGTCTATGCTGGTTACACTTGAGCTACGTGAGCGGGTGAATGAGTTATCCTTGGCATCTGGACAGCAGGAGTGAGCACAGAAATGAGAGAATGAGGAAATGATTTGTGTGAAATGAAAGGGGTAAGAAGTTTATAGAGGACTTCTCCATGCAAACAGGAGGATTAAAGATGTTATTGGCATAAAATCCACAAGGTCAAAACTCAGTTAACATGTTAGAGCTATGTTCTGCCATAGACAAACAACAAAACAACAAACACTTCCATTAGTGTAGACCAAAAAACCTTTTGACATTGAGATGTTCTTGCACAGTTTATATCCAAGGATGCATTTTCTTTAAATGGATCCCACAATGTACTTTTTTGCAATTCAATTTGACAACAACAACATTCTCAATGTGAAAAAAAAGCGTAAGATATGCCTATAGTACTACAGGAACTCCCAAGGAAGAACTGGTATTTAAGGAGCAAGCATTATTCATGCCTCATTACTGTGCTGACGGCAGCTGAGACACAAGCTTTTACCCTCTTTAAAAAGCTAATGAGGCATCCCAACAGAAACACAAAAAGTTTTGTGAGACAGAGGGGAAGGCTAAACACACTGTCCGTCATGTGTGTTCTTCACAAGGAAAAACTGTAAACAAAGAAAGCAGGATATTTAACACTGAGTGCAGTCAAGTCAGTTGAGCTTCCTCAAAAAGAATGAAACAATCATTGTGAGAAGATTAGTGTCATATGTCAACCGATTCAGAGTAAAAGCCCCAGCAGTGGTGGGAGTTAGTACCAGTTACCCCACTTCAGCCCACATCAGACCATGGCTGGTCCACTCACAGGAGTTGGGGGCTGACTTAGTTCTACAGATGGCCCCCCTCTGGCTCATCCTGGCTGCTGCCTTGCCTTCCGTCACACAACAAAAGTGCTTCTTACATGTGACAGAGCGCCATCGTTGGAACCTCTGCTCTGCTCCCAGTGCAAACAGAGACAGAGTGCTCGTCTCAACTTACAGTACAACATCCCAAGACAGCAGGAGTCTCACATTTACGCCAACACGCTTCTAGACAATAAGCAGTACTCTCACATAAGTATTTTACAGCTGTGAACTTAACACAAAGCAGCAGAAGATTCAAATGACAAAAGGAACACCTGTAGGAAAATGTAAAGGTTCTTAGAAGCTAAAGTTCAGTAGTTGTGGCTTACCCAAGTCTGGCTTTTGCTCGCTAGACGAGCTAATTTTCCGTGACATCTTGGCTGTAACAGAAACAAATACTCCTATTTTATGAGGAAAGAATAATGGCTTAATTTTTTTTTTCTTTTGGAAAAATCAAAGATAATTTAAATAAATTACAATCAAAGATTGCATAATTATCATTTCAGTAATCTGTGACATTGTTTTTACTGTGCAAATCAGTGCACAATCACTGAAAAATAATCATGATTTTCAATCATTCTTAAGAGTGGTGATACACACTGAAGGACAACTGTTGAGGACATACATACAGTACATTATGCCTTACATGGGCCAACTCTTACTGTGTGCAACAAGACTCTGCATTGCTTTAAGAGGAATATTCTGATTCTAAAGACATTTCTATTGATTTTAATTGCTTGCTATCAGGCGTGTAGCCAATCTAAAGTATAAAAGCCCAAAAGTTGCCTGTGTCAGTCTATAACCACCCTTGTGGACACCCTGAGAATACAAATGAGGCTGAGAGGCATCACAGACAAGCAAAGGGCCTGTAATGTCAAACAAAGCAGAAATAAGGTAATTGCAATTTCGGTAAACATAGTTATGCAAAGAGAGTAGGAGGAGGAAAAAAATCAGTGGGTAGCCAAACAGTTAACACTGAAGTGAAGTCCTGGAATCAGAAACACACACAGCGAGTGTCTACAATTGAAGAGAAATAATTCACTTAAACAGTCCAGTGACATGGTTAGACATTAGTACTGTAAAGAATAAGGCATGAAGCAGATTTTCTATGCTTTTGAATTTGTAAAAAAGTAACATTTGCCAATTTGGCATAATATTTTGAATCCAGTGTAGCTATAGCCTACAGCTTTTTGGCAAAAAATCTGCATAGAAAATCTGAGGCCTGAAATTCAAAAGAGCTCCTGTCATGCACTTGATGAAGAATCCTGATTAATTCCATAAATCAACTATGTAACCCCCAAACCATATGATTAGCAAAAATACATTTCTTGAATGCACTTCTTTCTTTCATTGGCACAAGATGCACAGATTGACGCAGGATTAAGGCACAGTGTGGTTAGAACGCTGTCATTCAGAGAGAAAGAGTGAGCAATCAGAGAGAATACGTCTGGATGATACAGTACCAAAGTCATTGGCAACCGTCTTGGAAAAGCGTCTGCTTTTGAACTTCACTGGAAATAGGGTTTAAAAAGACACATCAGATAACTGCAGCCATTTTGAAATGCTTAAATTTAAGGGGACATGCAGCTCCTAACAATACAGTACCCTTCTCTATGAACTTCTGTTTACGTTCATCATCAGAATTGCAAGGGGAGGCAGATCCTACATGACAAATGGCAGCATTTTAAAAAAAAGTAATTAATAAAAGGATCTGTTTTTGTATGAAACACTAAGCATTCAGGGAGGCTTACCTGAAGTAGGTGATTTGCAGCGGTCCTCTGAGGTGTTGGACCCATCGTTGGCATCACAGGGTGCTGTGGGAGCCACAAAGGATGTAATTAAACATGGCAGAATTAGTCCTAATCTTGGACTACTCTCAGCAAGCCTTACTAAAGGTACGCCAAGCCCTACGGTACATATGGTGGAAATAATAAAGGGTCACCTATTTGAACAAAGACAGGGACAGCTACCCATACAGTGCAGTAAATAAGCCACACTTGAGTTCGCTTCACAAATCTAGTACAAATCTGTTGACTTAAGGTGTCAGTATTGTTTGTCTAGTAAAATAGGGGGCAGGGTTTAAAGATACACTAGCAGATCTTGTTAAAGTGCCCTCAAGTCTCAAAATTCCCTCCCAACTCACACAAAAAGTCAATAGTGAGCTTTGGGGATTTGGGGGTGCTACATCAAAATCAGGGAGTGTATCTTTATGACAAAAAGGAAAGGCTTAGAGGAGAGAACTTATACTCTAAGGGGGACACAACATGACTTACTGAGGTGAGATGAGCGTAGTTTTTTCACAGACTCAGTATACAAGTTAGAAAGTCTGGACATGCAAGACGTCACAGTTGGAATGTCTTTACCAGATCACAGAGAGAGACCAACAGTAAAAACAGTGAGACAGAAGAAAATGACTGGACATAATATAATTGCAAAAGAACAGAAAGCTAAGAGTCTCAGAGGCTTGCTGCTGGATTTCTCATTGATATTAAACAGTAAAAACACATCTATCAGATTGTATCGTTGCAGTGTGCATACATTAAAGATTTCCATGGCAGAGAACCCAAATAAAAGAGTGCTGAATCCAGCACCAGGCCACTGAGACTGAAAACAATGAATGCAGACAGTGAATGACAGGATGATAAGGCAGAGACACAGTAAGAGACATGACAGAAACAGCAAGGCTAAAACAAGCAAATAAATATCAAAAATCATAAATATCAAAAGATCATAAATATCAAAGATGTATTGTTTTATAATAAAAAGGAATCAAAAGGAAACGCTATTGCAGCACTGATACAGCATTCACTCTGACTGCATAGATCATGGACATTAATGCTCCACTGTCTTTGGTCTGTCCAACTGAACAGATGGAGAATCAGTCAGTGATGCCCCCTGTTGAGGGACAGGAGCTACTGCAGGGGGCGGTGCTCATGGTGCGTAGCCAAAGCTGCTGCCAAGTGTCAGCCCTGCCTCCCTAACCCCCCTCTAACACCAAGCCAGAGCCGTTCAGCCAATTGTTTAGATTGCTTTAGCAACGCAAAGAAAATGTATATGAGGTAAGAATCAAATATATAAAGAATTTATTTCAGGGTTAATAATGTTAGTCAGGGCAGCCAGTGCAGGTACTTAGCTATGGAGAGTGACCGACAGAAAAATGTGGGAGTGCAGCTCACCTCCAGACGGATGTCGTGGTTTGCGTGGGGAGCGAGGCTGCCTCGGGTAAGGGTCAGATGGGCTGTACAGCTCCGATGTGCCCATGTTGAGGAGCAGAGTCTTCTGGAGGTAGTCCGCCACGGCCAGACCATTACTGTTTCCAAACACAACACTGAAACACAGGAGGGATGAAGGACACAGTGGAATTAGGATTCAGATGCTATTTTTGCTCCTTACTCCTAGCTATGATACGGGCCGGCTTTATTTACAGTTGCACTATGTAAATGGTTACTGCCTTTAGTGTGACAGGATACAATTAACATTTCTTGATGCACAAATACAGCTACTGGACAGGGATAACCACCACTATCAAGACAAGTGTGGGCATAAAGTGATGTGATCTCATGTCAAAATATCAAGTGTGCTCGTCGTATAGACTTACAGGCCGTAGGAGGAGTTGATAGCCAGGCTGGTGATTGGCTGAGGTGGCTCCCCGCTCACCCACACCAGCTGGATCACCAGCTCCACCTGGTAGCCTGGAGACTGCTTCAGCGGGGAGCTCCGCACCCTGCAACAAACACACAGCAGGCTGCACTTTACACTAGAATGAATTACCACCCTTTGGGAAAGCCACACTGACAATATCATCATTTTCTATTATTGTTATTCCCCCTTCCACCCTTTTACTGTCAAAACATCCTCATCATTTTTAATACTTTTATAAAGAGGATTATTTCCCCCTGGTGTACTGATGTGGAAATGTTGTGAAGGATTGAGCAGTTGACTGGAAGGAATAAATGGATGACTACATCACTCACTTAAACTACCTTTTTGGCATGAGTTTGTGGTCTGTTCAGTGACAACCTACTTCACAATTCAACCTTTTTCCAAAAAAAGAACAAGAAAAATGTAATTGTCCGTACCGCAGGCATGGTATATTGTCCCGGGGTCCGTCAGTGGAGTTGCTGCCTGTGGAGGGCTGAGTGGGAGGCTCGCTCTCCTGAGGGCTGGAGGAAGCTCCCGGGGTGGACAGGGTCGGGGTCTGCTCCCCTCCTAGGTCAGGGGAGTCCCCATCGCTAAACTCACACTGCATCCGCACCTCTAAAAGCTAAACACAAGAGATGATATGTCACAAAGAGGCTCGTTCTTGGACATGTGAACTGTCTAACTGTCCCAAAAAATAAAAAAAGTACAAAGGACTGTGGTCTGTCTGCTGTCAGATAAAAGTTTCAAGACTAAGATTTAAATAATTATTAATATTTGTCCAAAACTATAATTCGGCATGTTTCTGACGACACACTGCCACAGACAATGATTGTTTACCCACCTGCACATCTTCAGTGGTGATTTCCTGTTTGCTGAACCTATAGATGATAACGTGGGCTGACACCCCAGCCACACAGAGCATCCTGCTCTCAGGGCACCAGGACAAGGTCTGGATGGCAAACAGGTCCTCCTCTACTATTTCTGTACTTGGCTTGTCCTCCTTACCGCGGGCCCTCTCAAACACCTTGGCAGTCTTCAGCTTGTACAGCACTTGAAGCATTACTTTGAGTAGAGTGAAAAAAAAGAAGTTAGAAAGATACGGTGATATGCCGCCTTCAGTTAATGTACTCATGGTGACCAGATCAGAATAACATGATGTAGTGTCTTTACAGGCAGCATTAAGTGCACAATGATAGTGCAACCTAGATTTGTTCTTGTGAATTATGCATGAACACATTTCTCAAAACAGTGTCATAGAGTGGACATATTTACTTACGCAGATGACACTGTTGTGTATACACGTGCTTAAAGAGCATAGCGAGCTGCTTCAAAGCTTGATCAATTGTGTCTTAACCTAAATGTCAGCAAAACTCTGTGAATGTGCCTCTCTGAAATCTGAGAACCACTTGAAGCTAGCATTTAAACTTAAGAGAAAAGAATGACTAAAGTTAAAGGAGGAGATAAAAAAATATTTTAAAATATCAAATACAATTTAGTAAATTTAAGGCAAAATAGAAACTTTCTCTCCTCAACTGCTGCCAAAATATTAATGCACAACATGATTCTTTCCTATGTACTAACTTCCTAAATGGAAATAAATGGCCATTATATCTGCAAATCCAACATTTCCACAAGTCTAGATAAAAAGCCTAATCAATATTATCACTGTAATATACTCTATAATTGTCTTGTATTCAAAATGTTACATAATTTAATAATGTATGTATGCATTTATGGCATGCAATCTTTGATTTGCATACTATAACCTCAGCTAATGAGGAGTCTACATGTATATTGCGCTGAGCTTTTAAATGTTTCATCTATGCAAACATAAGTGTCAGGTGTGTTATAAGCGTGTTTATTTGTCTTGATGATGATACGGATATGTGAATTATTACTGGGTTGATTTTACATATGTACGGTTTTAACTGTAACCAGCGATATGACTCCTAAATATAACTAAATATGGCACAAAACCTGCGTCAAAAACGATAACACATTGCTCCCTACAGATAAATTGAATAAAACAAATAAAACTACTCACATGCAGAAGCATCCCAAAATTTGATCGTCCCATCAGCATGTCTATTATTTGAAAAAAATAAAAAATAAAAGGAAAGAAAACAAAAGAATATGAGATAATTTCACTGTGACAATGCCATGTTTGCATGTGAACGACAATCAGTGAATCAAAATAACAAATTGATTCATTCATTAATAATTAGTCACTAACCCAGTGATTATGATCTCTGGGTAACTCTGAGTTCCTTGGCCCCAGTTTCCTCCACTGATGGGCCATTCCTGTGAAAAGGACAAAACATATGTTAAATTTATAAATGTATCTATATGAAATTGTTTGTTTGCTTTGCAGGCTTCTTTCAGTTGTGTTACCAGTTTGATAGCACACATATGTCTCCAAAAATCAATTCCAACGTCCAATGCATTTTAAACACAGATTACACAGAGGAGCAATTTACCTTCTTGCTGTAACCTTGTCTCTTTTGCCGGCTGCCGACAGAGTAAAGTGCAGGGATAAGTTCAGCAGGGCAGTCAGCAAAGTACTCACAGCAGGTCACTGGTGACTCGTGGATAGTCAGAGGATATGGATTCTCAAATATTGGGTACCTGTCAAGACAATGTGCCATAGGTTAGATTTGAAAACGTCTAACTACATCTTCATAGTATCTGCACTTGTCTGTCAACTTGAGATGTAAATGACAAACTTCCTTGCTGCCAATCAATGCTGTTGAATACCCTGACTGACCACAACAATAGGCACTTGGACTGCAACCACTGCACTCTGACACCCAAATATACAGTACACTTCAACCTGTGTTACTGCTGCTAGTGATAGTCAGCTGATAGCGGACTGTGAGTTTCAAAGCATCTACAGTGAGTTGGGAGGAATGTGGAGGCAAATGAAATTGTGAAATCTTTATATTCACCCACTGACAATGCAAGATGCAACAGCAATAAGAAAGAGAAAAGGCTGGGATTTGGAATTAAAATGTCTCTTTTTTTCCCCCCATTTAATTATAATAAACAGAGGTACAAAACACCCAGGGAAAAAAGTAATAAATAAAGATTAAAGTAAAAAGCATAATGCTTGCCTGAAAAACAAATCCCTTTGGTAATTAAGTTAGATATTTTATTGTTCATGGGACCTTTAAAGAATAGGAGCAGGTCAAAAACAGACATAAGTGACTGTGACAGCTCTTGTGTATTCTATAAACTCATTATACATTCATTATTACAACTACAGAGATGGATCATGACTTTGTGTCTTTTTTCTTCTGTTCATTAATTTAAGTCTAAAAGCTTTGAATCGCACATTTCTGACTGAAGTGATCAATATGGTTAAATAACTGGCAGTATCTCTTGCATAATGTGTATTAATATAGTGTGCCTGATCCACAATGCCCATATTCTTTGATGCATACCAAAAATGCTCTATATTTAGAAAGCAGAAGAATTACCCAATCTGTCCGAGATCTATTACAACTAAATCCTTCTCGAGCAGGACCACCACAGCATAAGGCTCCTGAAAGTCTGGCAAAGAAAAACAACCCAAAATAGCACAAAATTAACAGGAATAATGATGTCATTTCTGTGAGTTAATTCTGATTCTGAGACAAATGAAGAAAACCTGACCAGGCTGGAGTGCTGAAGCTCACCATTTGGATATGGAGTTTCACACAGCGTTAGGAAATCTACAATGGGGTAGTCCATCTCCAGGACGGCAGTGCTCTTTCCATGCATCACAGTCAGACAGGCTCTCCTCCCCACTGTGTCGTAAGACAGACCTCCAGACAGGACCATGAATGGGTCCCTGAGTTCAGGAAAAACACACGCACACACATTTTAATTGCTTATTCAATAAATTTCAGTTTGTTGTGAAAAGCTACTAGGTCCAATCAGCGGCAAATGGGTGAAAAGGGACACCAAAATTTTACTGTTGTGCTTTCTCTGGAGATACTTTGCCCCCATTTCAAGAGCATCTATGATGGGAGGAGCCTACTTTTTAATTATAATGACAACTATATTAATCCCTGTCCTCTAATACCTGAGAGGAAAAAAAATGTAAGGGATAATTAGATCAGCTTCAGTGAAATTGTTAATTTTTTTATAGGAAAGTTTTGTCTTTTTACTTTGTGACCTTGACGTAACAAGCCTGTTGTCGTCAGATAATGATGATTGTGTTGATGGTGATCACAGCATAATTAACATGTGACCTCAATGGATCAACAAATCATTTGTCACGATCAAAAACCATTTGTCTAATTATCACAACAAAACAAAGCCTGTGAGAACGTAGAAGTAATTAGACAGGGCCTTTGCAGCTTTCCACCTAATTTCCATCGGCAGAAGGACACGGTCAAAAAGATATGCTGTTGTGACAGAATAACAGGAAAGGCCACTTTCAGTACAGGATATGGATTCAAACCAGAGTCGGTTAAGACACAGGATGGGTGGGGAATTGCTACCATCACACTTACCCAGCCCTTGTTGTTTTGTACTCCACCTTCAGAATAGGCTTGCATGGTTCTGGCTTTTTTCCATCCTTGGGCTGCTTTCCTGGTTGAGGTCAAACGGCAAAAATGCATTTAATTTTAACTTGCAGAAGTACAGTAGGTATCGTGTACAAACGCTCCTGTACGCACATGGACACGCCGCCACCATCCATCTGTTTTTGGTACAAGTCACACCTTTGAGCTACAATATGTGCTTTTAAAGACATGGGTGACCTCTATTCAATATGCCTGTGAGTGTGTGTGTGTGTGTGTGTGTGTGTGTGTGTGTATAAACAATACAACTGTGTGTGTGCATACAACAGTTCCTACCATGTGGCGTGATGATCTGTGCAGCCTTGGCTGGGGCTCGTACATTCCATGTGGTCAGAGTGCCATCAGAGTGGCTGCAAACAAACTGTTTACCCTCGTGGTGCCAGGCTACTGAGTGGATCGCCTGAAAGACACACACCGGCACATCATTCCAGTGTGAAAAAATAAAAAGTACACGCAAATTTTACAGCTGTGTAACAATAAATAGGAAGATTTGTAGCAACCTTTTTAAAGGATAAGGCTGGATTATTGTTGTTTTACTTATTGTCAACAAAGACCTATGACAAGACCAAAACCAACAGTACGTCTTTGGAAATGAATCACAAATATATTTCATCTTTAAAAAAGGGTAAATGATTTCCTAAAACAGCTGGGCAATGCAGTTTTTAGCAAAAGTGACTCAAACAGGAGTAAATAGTGTATTTGTTGGGGACTATTTTCAGACGCGGATTAATACACATTTGGTGCTCTAGCAAGTATCTTTGGCAGCAGGACAGTGTATATGGGATCGGCTCAAAATAAACTACAGTGTGTGTGTGTGTGTGTGTGTGTGTGTGTGTTAATCAAATAAAGGAACATATCACCCAGTGCTACAGTGTGGCTCACTGACGTGTTTTCAATAGTTTTCGGACAACAATGGAGCTCTATGGCACGGAGGAATAAGATATATCAGGTTGTGCTTGTTTGTAAGATCAGTTCAGTATCTTTTAATGGGATCTGATTAATGGGATGACAATTAGAGAAATATAGAATATCACCAGACTTATCTTTTAATAGTCTTCAATACTTTAAAGGTGCTATTATTTTGATGCTTTAAGAAAATGCATCCCATCTTCTTGAAACACAAAAGGAACTTTATCAAAGAATTTGGCGAAATTTTGTATGGTCTCACTTCATGTTATTAGCACAATAATCAAGACAATTGTTTTATTTTACTTTATTTGATCCACTGGATATCATCCTAATTCCAATCTGTATAGTACATTAATGACAAACATAGCTTCACTATGTAATATTCAGCTGACAACAAAAGTCACCCAGTGTGGAAGCTCCTGAGACAAAATCTGAAAGGGTCCCAACGAGCAACTGTTTCAGGTTTCATGAGAAAACATTTGAGAGCTACTGTTCAATCATGTGATGGAAGTGACCTACCAAGACCAAACATGTTGCTGGGACAACAGTGAGAAAAATGTGAGCAAACTAACTAGTACCCTCACAAGAACTGAGCGGAAAAGAAATAATGCCTTACCTCATCATAATTGTAGCGGTAATCAGCTTTTTTGCACTTCAAATCCCACAACACCACTACCCCACACTCGAATCCAATCAGAAGCTGCAATAACAAGAGAAGCAAAGCACAGGTCAGCTGATTGCTGTGAAACCACATTCTGCACATATAACTCAGCCCGGAGTTACCACGACTGTATCATGACTGTCAGGACGGGTCATCTTTAACAACACTTGACTTTTTCTTGAAAGAACTATGTAATTTGGCACTAATCATAGAGAAAATAGGCACATTTATAACACATAGTAAGTACCCACTCATTTAATGACTTACGGTGTGTGTGTGAGTTTACACACAGTAGTTGATTTCCAGAGGAATTTCCTTGAAAGAACTGCTTAAATCTTAATGACTGGAAAAACTCCAATTGATTCAAGTGAGATTAATTAATACATGAATTAACACTATTTTCCATATATGTTGGATTGTATGCTTGCCTGTGGTGTGCCAATTGAACAGTCTTTTCTCTATTTTCCATATAGTTTTACAAATAATTCTTAAATATTTACATCAACATATACCTTCCTTTCTAGGAGGTTAGTAGGAAAGTATGGGGTGTTAAATTAAAGTGTTACCCAATACATAGACAATACAAGAACTTAAAAACACTCTTAAACCATTATTATTATTTTCAGATTATTTTTATGGCATTTTCACCTTTATTGGATAGTCGATAGTATAGAGGCAGTCCCCACTCTTAAACCATTATTGATTAATAAATACTCAGTGATATTAAATGCAGAAGTTCAAGTAAATAAATTAGGAAAAAAATGTAATATCTTTCAAAAACCTTCAAATAAGTAGCATTAACCTGTTGCATTCAAACAAAGAGGGGTGTATTTTACAAACACTAGTAGGCTGTGCATATGGCCATGGCCGCATCCCTCACTTAGAAGACTTAACAGGTGCAATGCATTCTGGTCTACAAAAAACAATCAGTATCTCCTTCTGCCGTGATTTTCTCTATGTAACATTGTGGAGGGTTTCTGTAAACGATTAGTCCAGAAAGAAACCTTTTCTCTTTGATTTTGACACCAAAATCTGATGTTTACCATTGACATTTTCATTAGCTGAAAATGTTCTGCTATCATTCTCCATTGTAGCTGCACAAGCCGTATTGACATTGTGTCGCCTGCGTCCGAGCAGTTATCCACAGGAAAAAAGAAAAGTACACCACCAGATAACAAAAAAAACAGTACCGTTTTGTTTTGGAGTTTTTAGGGTAGAAATGTATCTTTGTTCCACAGGCTATGCAGTGGTCAACTTATCAGTTACCTTTCCTTCATCCATGGGGTTATCACTGATGTGCACGACAGGCCCTGGGTGTGTCTTGGTGGATCTGTGTTTTAGGGACAAAAAAGAAACGAGAAGACACAGAGAGAACGTGTGTAAATTCAAGAATATTTGTGTTCTGCAGATTGACATGATGTATGCTTGATGAGTAAAATGTATCTGATAAATGTCGTCTAAAACATACTGTCTAGCATTTAGAGGGAGAGAAAGATAGGGAGGCAATTAGGGAAGACATGCAAAAGATAAAAAAAAAAAAAAAGGAATCAAAGCCAGAATCTCTGATTGTGCACGAAGAAAAAGAGCAAGAATATAAGATGAAAATGTGCATCAGTGCATCAGAGAGAGAGACGTGACATATGAGAGAGACAAATAGAGAGGGAGAGAGAGAGGGAGAGCAGGGTCACATGAGGGTCTATGAGAGATTATAGTGTGTGGAGACAGCATCACCGTGGCAACAGAGCAAGGGGCATGGAGAAGTGAAGCGCTGGCCTAAAAAAAAGTGTTGCTGCCTCTGAATGTGGTCTGGCTCCAGCGGCTAATGATCTCATTGCAGCTGATGAGTCGATACAGTCAGAGATGTAGCGGTGAATGAAAGGCAGGGAGGGACTGGAATATGAACTCCAGTCGGCAATCACGACATGACACGCCATCAATATAAAGAACTGTTTTTCATCATAATCAATGTATGTATGTTACATGTATGTTTTACAGTCTCAAAAATAATTATTTGAATGTAATTTAAAGCAGTTTCTCCCATCGTAGATTTTAACTGACCGAAAGGGTAGGTAAACACAATTTTACAAAAAAAAAAAGTTTAAGTGGGCTGACTTTCCACTACAACACTAAATATGTTCATTAAGTCCACAGGCTGTTTCTGTCCATTGCAGGACGCCTAGAATGTGAATTCACAAGTCTGCGGAGACAACAAACTACAGAGCAGAAAGTGTGTTTAAAAGACTTATCTATCAGAGATCGAACAACCCTTCGACGAAGAAACTACTGAATATTATGTTTTAAATTTCACACTACAGCCAAGAGCTCTTTTCTTTAATCATTTCCACAGTCAGACTGCCAAAATCATTCCCCATCTCCACTGTCTGTTGCGGAGACATTTATCTGAGCTGATGGCATACTTTGGTGTTCTGACACTTTTCAACTCCCAGATCTAAAACAGCAATTTATCAGATTTCACCAGCGGCCTCACACACACAAACCTTAATACTCTGCTTCCAATTTTAGCTGCCAGTCACTGTCAGAAATTAATTTTTTTTAGCTCACTGGTGGGTGCACTAGAAAAATTACCTGGAAAGAGCAACTTCTACAGGCTAAAGTGCTTCGTTTTTCCTGAAAACAATTGTCACACTATTCATTTTTAGTGCTATTTAATGCTCAGAATCAGGCACTGTAATACTATTATAACAAAGACATTTAAAAGTTACTAGTCAGTGTGTTGGGTGATGCTGATTTTATCCACAGAGATCTAATTTTACCTGCAAAGTTATATCTGAGCCCCTGCAGGAAACGCAGTGCAACATTCACCAGTGCACAGGATGTGATGCAAAATTCCTTGTGGTCATCACAGTGGGTGTTTACACGGGGGATTGGGTGACACAGGATAAGTTACTGGGGTTATCAAGTGGGCACTTCCTATCACAGATGTTCCGTTAAATCAGGCAGCAAACACCTCCAGAAGTCTCAACAGCAAGTTCTGGCATGGCACAATCACCACCTCCGTACCGCCCTCACACTGATCAGAGCTACAGTATTCTCAGCTTACAGGACACACTGTATCTGCAAACACATTCCTTTGTATTTCAGAGTTTCCTGGTTGAGTGTCAACCCACACAAGTGTACAAAGAAGATATGCAAATGGCCAGTAAGTACAGGAGAAGAAAAAAAAAAAGACAGTTGCAAAATACAGACTCACAGTTCGATGGCTTTGTTCCACATGATGACGTAGCCTGAGAGAGTGAAGGACTCCACGTTGACAATGTGGATGTTTCCTCTTTCTGTGCCGATGTAAAGCCATTTGCTCTGGAAGGGCAGGTGGCAGTATGTGATTCTGCAAGAGGAGATCAGGGTCCATCACAACCGGGCTTTTTATTATCGCATGACTCAATCCCATCAAAGAGTCACCCTTGTCCCTAATCATGCTGCTCCAACTGGAAGGAGTAGCGAGAGACTAAGGTTTAATTACAAAGGCCTTGCTCTGTGTCACACTAATGAAGCCAGACTATATATAGAGCAGTGGTGAGGAGGGTAAACACTGCTGTCTTTTCTCAACTGGTAGGAAGAATCATTCAGTCATACACCACATTTACAATGTCAAATGGGCAGGGCTGATGTTAACTGTTAAGTGTGTCTGACTGTTTATCTGTCCACACATCATATGTGATGTCTCAGGTGATATTTCATGTGATTTTGATTGAACATGGACATTTTGACTAAACTTGACTAAACAACTTGACTCTTTCTATATTACAAAATTAAATTAATTATTGTTTTTATTTTAATATTAAATATTATTTACATTCATATTACATTTATATTGACAATACTATTAATATAAATATTTTATTATAATTTGTATTATATTTATAAAAATTAAAGCTGCATTAATTTTCAGAAAAACTGAAAACAAAACGTCTGACATATTATCACCATACAAAGTTGTTACGGTGAATGACGTGAACAACATAAGCATTGATTTGAAGTCATATTTCCGGCCACCTGATGCATGTGAGTCCAAGATTCACTGTCCTTTTAGCTCTGTTTTGGTCTTTCC
Source organism: Macquaria ambigua (assembly GCA_008360985.2). Classification (NCBI taxonomy): domain Eukaryota; kingdom Metazoa; phylum Chordata; class Actinopteri; order Centrarchiformes; family Percichthyidae; genus Macquaria; species Macquaria ambigua. The sequence goes on along the minus strand of VMKM01000587.1, from coordinate 173,505 downwards.
CACCTCGTGAAAAATCAAATAAAAGTGCAGCTAGTCGCTAACTTAGTGTGGACAGGTAGCAAACTATAGGTTTAAATTGGTACTTTCTTAGTCTGTATACTGGCATTATATTTACCCTTTTTTTCTTCATTGTTTTCTTACTTTTTTTATTGTTTTCTTTTTGTAAAGCACTTATTGTAATCCCAGACTTTGATAAGCGCTACATAAATAAAAGTTATTATTATTATTATAATATGAACGGGGTTGATGAGAGCAGAATTTGCAGGCCAGAAAACAAAAACAATGAGCTACAAGGCGCTAAAAAGCTCTGTAGAGCTGAGGGGGAACTGCAGAGTTCTCTGTGGGTTCGTCACCTTTCACTTTGCACACAGTCATTTGATTCATTGTCAATATAAAAAATATCTATTAGTGCAGCTTTAAAGTTTGAAACTATTTCACCACTAGAGATTGTGCAAGAGGTGCCTGTGCAACCTGTGTGAGGCCTTAAGTGTTTTTAGATTTTAGAAAAGAAAATGGCCTACAAAATGATGCCGGGTAGATGAGTATAAATCTTTCACAGCTGCAGATAAAATTTCCAATAATGTAGTATCATTCTCATTGGCTAGAAGGCAGTGGTATTTTACCTTGACTTTATGAATTCTTGGATTGGATAAAGAGGAAAACCCAAGTAGCAACGCATTATTTTTCAAGACCTGGTGGCAACAACATTGCTAATTATACACTGAGAAGCATGTGGCCAGCTGTGAGGACTGTTTCCAAATTTTGTTCACACTTCACAGAGATGCACTCACAGATGCAGCGTCACTGCAAACAGAGAAGCAGAAAGAAGAACACGTTGCCGTACCTCTCCCTGCTGAACTTGAGAGAATGCAGGATAGCAGGGATTTTTTGCCTCAGGTTCCACAGGTGGATGCTGTCATCAGCTAAGGCACTCACCAGCGCCCCCTGTGGTCGAGGGTCAGAAACGGGGGGGGGGGTGTATTAGAAACGGAAAACACCTTGTGGCTTGGTATGAGCTGTTTTATCATGAGCGCACAACTTGGAGGGCATTATACAGGCATGTTAGTCACAAAACTAGCATTACTGTTTAATCAGTGTGTTTGCTAACAGCACAGGTAACACAACTACAAGTGATTCATGGCCTATAAACATTGAATAAGCACCAGTGCCTACAGTACCTGCTAGTAAGAACATGGATAAACAGATGCAGGAGACCATGGACAGACAGGGGTGAGGAGAAGGAGGAGAGGTTAACCAAACAATGAAACGAAGAACAGGTAATGACAAACAAACCTCGTTGATCAGGAACTGGAGCTGGATGACAGCAGCGTCGCTCTCATGCTGACAGTAGCACTCCACGCCCGCACGGCCAAAGCTAAAAGTCAGCTCAGTCAAAGAAAACTTAACAGTAAACGTGGGGGGGAAACCATGTCAAACATAATGTAGATTATCTGATACAGCAATGCTGAACAATGTGTGTTCAAGCTCTTTGTTTTTATAAATGTAAGGTGGCATTTTCAGTTTGCATACCTACATACAGGCACTGGCAAGAACATGAAACGAATCAAACTAGTGAGTTATAAATAAAATCAGTGGGCCCTGTCTGCCTTATTTATTCACATGCGTCAGCCAGTATGACGGCAACTTAACTCTCACCTCTCTCTATTGGACTGTTAAGTTCAGGTCAGAGAGTCCCCGTCTGCTAAATCCGTCCATTCAAAAACAGCCGGGCCACCCACTCAGCCAACAGTAGATGTCGGGCCCCACAATTTGAACTGTGTGTGAACTAAAAGAGGAGCTAAAATAATTGCATGTATGGCAGGGAGACTGTGGACACAGTGGAGCACCGCCACGTATAGGCACGAGGAGTGTAATGTATCCCACAAAAACCTCCAAATATTTCCACGAGCAGCACAGAAATGAGGAGCATCATGAGGACAAGCTTGTCTATATCAACCAGCCTTTAATCACTAACACAGAGATAGTATGTGCACCAATCATGCACAAAAGAAGAATGAAGCAGGACGAGATCTAATCATGGAGAGCATCTCTAGACGGAAGAATTGGCCACAAAGACAAAAAAGTGCACTGCTTCTCATACTGCGATAATGCCGAAGAAAAGCTCCAAAGACAGACAGTTGTGCTCACTATCCGAGTCCATTTCGAGCTGACACAGCATGTCTGAACAGGATCAACCAAGCTGTGATCAAACAATCCCTCAGTGCCTTAAACAAACTAAGGTGGGGTTGCAGGAGGACGGTTTCAGGACAGGCTCAACAGCGGGCATCCCTTCTGCAGAAAGGATGGAGGCAAACACAGACTTTCAGACTTTAAGCCGGCGCCAGTCGAAGGCTGTTGGCAACTGAACTCACATTCACCCATGACCTTTCTCTTTCTGTCTGGTTTTAGCTCCTGGCCCCGCAAATTCTGTACAACATTTGTCGAAATTATTAATGGATATCATGTCTCCACAGGTCCACAATGGAGGAGGAAGAGTCATTAAGTCTGTTTCATAGCCTCTGGCCGTGCATAAATAAGAACAGAGCAGTAGTCTAAAGGCCAAAAATGTTAATATGTAACACTGTTGTGTATTCATACAGCTAAAATCAAGTAGGATCACTTCAGCTGTTAATACAACGCACTGTTACTGCCTGTTTTCCTGTGTGCGTTAACTCATCAGCGTATGTGAATGTACAGGTCTGAACTGATCTGATGCAATATAGGTTAATGGCGTTGCTGAGCCAAGCTAATTTCTAGGCTAGCAGGAAATTACTGAGATGAACCTCAAAACACAATTTTATCGCTGTGGTGAGCAAGTAGAGCAATCTGTCGGCACTTCCTCCCACGCTTCATGATCAACACCTTTACCATGATCATGCAAGCTGCAGGTACAAACTATAGATTCTGTCAACTGAGGCCGTTTTAGAGTACAATACCCGTTTCCCACCATGACTTTATTGCATTAGCAGAACATATGCTTGTAGGATTGTGTGAGAACAGGAAGCTGAGTCACACAAGTCAACTGTGACTTTGCATGCAACAAAATATCTTGCTGTGAGGGAAACAAGAAGTTTAAAGAAGCGTTCCTGTCATCATCTTTTGGTCATGTGACTAGATTGAAGTGATCTGCAGTATTTACAAATGAAATACTTTATTCCTTTAGAGCTGAAACAGTGATAGTTAACTGACTATCTTTGGGTTAATTTGGACTGTTGGTCGGACAAAACAAGCAATATGATCATGTCAGCTTTTCTAATATTTCAGATCAAACGATGAATCTAGAAAATAACCAGCAGATTAATCATACATAAAAATATCTGTTATGTGCAGCCCTACATTCCATGCGTCAGATGCAATATTAATTATCCATTTATATTACTATTTACTGTCTACTAAGTCCTTCACATTGGAGACTTTTCAACTTTGATATCATATCAGAAACAGATATCGAACATGTTGCTCTCTCAACCTTTATGAGGATCTCCACTTTGTTCCTGAGAGTTTAAGACATCAAAAAACCTTGTGCATCATCAACACTTCCTCATTTGGTAAACCAACGTGGTTCACCGCAAACATTTCAACATCAGCGGGTTTTCTTGTGTAGTCAACTGATAATCATCGTGACAGGAAGTTATCTTAATCATGCTAGCTGACAAATGAAAAAAAAAGAGAAAATGTTCTTTGCAGCCTTTCTTAGTGCCTAGTTAATGTTAATGCTTAAAGAAGAGGAAGCTGCAGGCTGGTGGGCTGATCATTTTAACAGTATTTCTGCAATGGAAGCTCATCAAAACAAACTTCCAGCATGACCAGTCAGCTGCTAGAGTATACAGAATTAAAATGCAATGTTGTGAAATATCTAATCCCTTTTGCTTTGTTTCTTTTTTTAAATGTATTTTTAACTGCTGTTTTGCTTTGGCTCCAACAAAAAACACAGGACAAATCAATGATTCATAGTGGCCAAAATTTAAGGGCACGTGTATTAGAAGGAGCAGTCTACAGTAACACAGTGATTAAAACACTGTAGTAGAGACAGATCTTGTAAAAGCAGACATTTATTGCTTGTAGACACCTCATTGAGCTTATGTCTACTGAGCTGTGGCAGCGTTTCCAAACTCCGGGGGCAATGAGGTGGATCGATACAGCCTGTCTTTTGATAAATGGACCTATTGCCTGAATGACAGTAATCCCATCGGCTCCACCTTGCACATTAGGACAACATGAAAGCAGTGTGTGTTCTCCAGGAGTTGCCCTGTAAACACAATGCTCTCTTAATCTGGAGAGTGGATAAAGACGACGATGAAGATCTGCATAAAGCAGATGGGTCTCCCTTGCAGGATATCAGCACAAAGGGAAACCCTGTGTTTATACACATAGTGCTAATACGCCCTGAAGTCATGTTGTAAACAGCATAACCCGGATATGACCCGACTATCACACGCTGTGTTTAATAGGCTGGAATCCAGGGGCAGTTTTGTTGCTGTGACTCATGGAAGTTGGTTGGTTAGCTGAAAAAACAAATTTTTATCCATGAATACAAACAAATACAAAACTAATTCCCAGCTCCCCGAGGGGCCACACAGCATGGTGGCAGCTTGATGTGTGTGTGTGTGTGTGTATGTGTGTGTATGTGTGTAAGTCCAGTGATGTTTACAGCACATGTGAAGCGGCATCCTGGCACAGACTGGGCAGCACAGTTGATGAGGTTGGCTCCTCGGCATATGGCAGAGGAGCTGTTCATGCTACTGCAGAGATACCACTAATGAGCCTGGTGCTCCAGGAGAAGAAGGCTGCTGGCTGCACAGAAACACGTCCTAGCTAGCTTCTACCTCTGAGCACTGCACTTCCCGCTGTATGGTTTAAATTTCATTTTTGTTGAGTTGGATGACAGGAGGCAAAGACGGGTCACTTACTGTATGAATTCCCCAGGCTTTGTGGAAAGCTGAAGGGCAACTTGGTCATATGGTGTTTGCGGAAATGATGTCAGGAAGTTAGACACAAGTCTGGTGTGTGTTATGTTTGTGTGTGTGTGTGTGTGTGTGTGTGTGTGTGCACGAGGGAGCGGAGGATGTTGAAAAATCGCTGGAATCATCCAAGCTTTACTTTCCTTGTGTGGCTCTCTTTACTTTCCCATGGAAAAAAAGAAAAAGGATACAGCCTCAAAGCTCCAGTCTGAGTCCCGACGGCCAAGATTTTCTGCACGGGGTCAAAAGCCATTGAGGATGGTTGATATGGGAAGCCATGACGCACAGTCTGAAGGAAAGAGCAGAATTTATATTAGACCTCCAGTCAGCTAATCAATCATCTGCTACACAGTCAAGCTGGCATTACTGGAGAAAAAAAACATTATCATAATCTCCCAGAAATGTAATCCATCAATGTGGAAAATTAGTCTTATTATCAAAATAAATTAGATAAAGCATAAACATTAGTGCAAATGGGGACTGGAATATTTTTCTGATATCCGCCTGACATGTGTGCAGGCTCAATCCTGTAAAACAGGAGCAATAAATTAATTTGATCCATCCTCAGGCTCACAATTTCAGCCCTGGGAGTGCACTTCATTGCCAGGATCTTGCAGTCCTCCAGCCACCAAAATGTTATCATCATCAGGCATCTATAACTCAATTGTTTCGGGTTGGAAACCGTGCCCAGCCATCCGTGAGCTCTGTGCAGCTTACAGCAGCATTGGGTAACAGGTAATGCCGTGGCCCTGTAACCTGGGGGACCTGACCTGTTCTGGCCCCCAGCTGGGGCAGAAGCTGGTGGGCTGGCTCTCTGAGATTGTTCAACACATTTCACACAGGCGAAACCCTTTCCATCCAGACCTAACGGGCTAGATCATTAATCTTATGTGCATGACTAAAAATGAGTTTGGGGACATCGTGTGCGCCGACCAGTCAGGCTGGGATTTAAAGGACAGGTGCACATTTCTTTCAAGTCTGTTTTTAAAACAATGCTCACATGCTCCTCGTATGTTCACTGAAAGAGTTGGTCGCTGTAATCGTTCATACTGGCCCTCAAGAGACGCTATTATTATGTAAGTGAGAGGGGACAAATCCACAGTCCTGTCCAGTGTAAAAACGCAAAAGTTTAGCTGAACTAACACAAACCTTCAGCAGTCTGAGTTACGCAAATCATGTAGGTAGGTATCTACCAAAGTTAGTCTTTTTAGTACCAAATACCCTCTTCCCTTAACAAGGAACCATTGTGCAAAAAGGCGAATACTAAAAAGGCTGCAGCATCGAAAGGATATCTCCATGATTTGTCAAACTCAGACTGGACTCATATTAGCTTGAGCTGAACTAAATGCTTTTTATTTATTTATTTATTTTTTTTTTTACACAGAAGGAGGACTCCTTCATCTCTAAATCATCTTAGGGATGGATCTCTTCATGGCCAGCAGGGACAGCAGCCACTTCAATGTACATAATGTGCATGTGAGTGCTGTATTATGACAGGCATGAAAAAAATGCTTTAACTCAAAACGGTCTTCCCTTCTTAAGTCAAACTGCAGGGAGCTGATAAGGACAGCTAGCTAACTTACAGCAACGTTAATGGTGAAAAACAGTGACTTGAGGCGAAAATTCAGTGCAACGCAAACAGCCATGGTGCTATGACAGCCTGGGTACAACCATGGGAAACAGCCAAGCAAGGCAGTCAATAATTAAGATTCATTCCCTGTTCATGTCTCCACAGTTACAACTTATACTTTAATATCTTGACTATATTTCTGGTTTGTGTTAAGTGCTACATGCGTACCACTCCTTTCATTATTTGCTGATTAGAGATGAACACAACGCCAGTGTTTGGTCACGCCGCTGTCATCTGACTGTCAGTGAGCAAAATCAGTCCGATCATGTTAGCTGCTATTGACGGAAAACCTACCTTGCAAAGCTGGAAATGCTCCGACTGGAGAGTCTCCTGGACAACATCGTTTTCCCTGGGAGTACCCGGCTGAGCAGTTGCGGAGGAGGAGGAAGAAGAAGCCGCTGTCAAGCCGTCCAGCACCTTTCTAATGTTAAACTTCTTCATTTTCCTCCGGTACAGACGCGACGGTTGAAAAAACAGATCAAGCGAGCTACCATAAATTGGATAGAGGGAGGGTAGCCGCTAGCCAGTTAGCCGAAATAACGCACAGTTAATATCTTTCTGTATACATCTCACATGTTACGGAGGGTGTTGCCAGCGCACTCTCCAAAAGCACCAGAGTCACGAACATTGATTTAGCGAGTCCTTTCCGATATCAGCGTTAATCCGCCATTTACGTGGCCAGCTTTTGGCGTTATTCGATCAGGATCAATCGTTTCCGTGAGCTGTTTCCCCAGCCAGGGCTCAGCGGGTAGCAAAGCTGGCTACGGAAACGCAGTGAACTGCAGCGGGGACTGAGTCTGCGCTCTGCGGTCACCCGGATGCTGGACCGGCGTTATGGTGTTTTTCGTGACCCGTCAGATTCTGTGACCTCGACAGGAATTTCAGCTACCAAACGTATTTAGCCACAACTGTGTTCTCTATTTTGTGAATGTACATTTACTCAAGTACTGTACTTAAGTACAATTTTGACATACTTGTACTTAAGTATTTCCATTCTATGCTAGGCTACTTTAGGCTATACTTCTACTCCAGGGAAATATTGTACTTTTTACTCCACTGCCTTTATTTGACACTAGTTTCTTTTTACATTAAAACATATGATATGCTTATATGATATGTTGCACTACTATTCTACTAATCTACCCAGTATACAAAAAAATCTCCACAGTGACAAACTACAACATTAAAGTGCTCTTACATATATTTGTTAGAGATAAAAACAGACTAATATAATATACTATAATAACATAACACTGTGAAAGGAGCCATTCTGCATAATAAGTACTTTTGCTTTTAATACTATAAGTACATTTTGTCAGTAATACTTCTGTGTTTTTCTTAAGTAACATTTTGAACTCAGGACTTTCACTTTAAATGGAGTATTTTTAGACCATGGTATTTCTACTTTTACTTAAGTAAAGGATCTGAGTACTTCTTCCATCACTGGTATTTTGAAAGCTCTTAACAAAAACTGTTCCTTCACAGGCCGCACATTTTGATCACTGTTACCACAAATCGTTACCTGGTGTTCTGACAATTTGAGCTGCCAGTGGAGTACAAGTTAAATTGAGGCATCTCATTCTGTCAGGTGGGAATTATTCGTCCAAATGGGCTGTCAAATTTGCTTAACATAGAGTAGCTTATTCTGTCAAGTGAGGCAGTTTGTTTGGGAGGGAAAAGTGATCAAATCAGTATATAAATGCTCAAAAATAATGTTAATTCTGTCAAGTGGCTGTCAAAATGTTGATAAAATGAGTGCCTCTATTTTTAAGCACCTTTATATTTATAGTTGTGTATTATGATGGATGATTCCACCACTGAGAGCTCATAACAACTACATTTGTGACAGTAAACATTCTTCAAAATGGTGAAAACATAATAAAAGTAACTAATCTATACAGCGTTATTATTATGGAAAGTGCAAATATAAAAAGTACATGAAAACCATGTCATGTTATAACTTTAAGATACACTTGATTTTGTTAGAGCAAATCTAAATCCCCAAATATTTTGTCACAATCCCAAAAAATGTTCTAACAATGAAACATTTTTTGTTAAGAACAGAGGAACCTTAAGTTTCACATTTTCAGTTTGTTTTGTGGCCCCCTGCTGGCTGAGGGGTCCTGAGCAGCCTTAATACCTTGGGGCTGGGAAGGAAAGAAAAGCTGCCCTTGTGACCTCTTTCAAAGCCTTAAAGTGTAAAAACTATCAATAATGCAGTGAGAAAAACATGCCATAGATGTTGTTTGGAACCACAAGAATTGCATTTAAATCTACTTGTGCATAATCCTCTTCACTAAAGGTCTTTCCCACAGAAATTTGATAGGAGGGTAGTCCTTTTGTAAACAGTTAAGTTTCCAATTCAGGATCCAGTCTATTGTGTGTGCATGGAAAATAGGCCGTATTTCCTCTTTCCTCTTGTTCCCCAAGGAGCAAAAAACGAGGTCATTTTACCTCCATAGAGAATCAGAAAACTAGAAAATCTGGTTAGATGAAAACCAGAAAACCTGTTTGAATGATCCCCTTTGTGATCTGTCATTTAGGACGCCAATATTTTTATTGGCTGACATGTCTTTACTCGTTTTGTAATTTAGATGGAACATTGTCAGGAATTAAGTAGCACTCCTTAAATAATACATCTGAAACAGGCAGGTGGTTAATCCCAACAGTGTTTTTTAATGAAGTAAGCCACATGTCATTTAGATTATTACACATTGTTTACTCAGTGAGCGGTTTTATATATATATATAATATTTTGCACTCTGAATGGAGCCATTCTGCATAATGAATACGATTATTCTACTTAAGTGAAGTTGTGAATGCAGGATATTTACTTGCAACTGAGTATTTTTAAACAGTTATATTGTACATATTCTTTATATTTGTTTTCATATTTTATTGCCAATTTTCTATTTTTTGTTTATGCTTCTTGACTTGCAGTACTTGCTTTTTATGTTCTTTTTTAAAATTTTATCGTACTATGTTTATTGTTATGCACTAAAGTACCAAAGCAAATTCCTTGTATGTGAAAATTAAAAAGTTGATTTGAGCACTTCTTCCACCACTGCTAATAAACAAAGTAGAGGATTTAAGATGCACCATAATACATGCACAGAGACAAACATATAGTAACTGATTTTCAAACAAGATGTCATTCCTATTAAAAACTCCATATGCTTCATATTTCCTCACACAGTTGCACCCTAAGGCTTTCCTCAAGCACTTTTACTGTCTTTGCACATGCATGTTTTGTACACTAGATGGCGTAGTCTACCAACATTCTACCATCCTGCAATCTGACAGCATTTCGTTGAGGTTTGGGGCTCAAATTCAGCACCATGGACAGCAACATATGGATTCCTGGCCCTGATTGGTTGCCTTGATGGTACAGGATATGATCTGGTTCATTCACATTCTGGCTATTTTGCACACACTCTTTTTCTGAATTTGCCATTTTCTTGCAAGAGCAACTCAGGCACGTCAAAGAGTCAGTTTAACATAAAGATAAAAAATACCAGCCTACCAGTGTTTATGTCTGCTTTCCACAGACAGTGACTAGTTAATTAACATAGGCCATCACAAAATGGGTCACTCAAGACACAATAAGAGACTGACAGAGGCACAGCAGGGATACGCTCACTGCTTCACTCTTCATCAGCCTATTCACAAGTTTGACTAAATTGAAATTTTAATGCAATCATGAATATATGAACGAAGCTGCCAGTGAAAATGCACACTGGAGGGCAGATAAAATAGGGCAATATCAATAATGCACAAGTAATGGGATCTGTTGCTGAGAGTGCGACTGACTGTCATATTTATAAACAACAAGTTAAGAGGCTGAGCTTTTGTGTCCGATGTGAAAAAGTATCGGGGCCAGCATCCCTGTTTGACTCCTGAATTTAGGTCTCTAGTATCTGGGACATAGATCCATAATTAGCAGTTGTGTTTTACTTCTTCCCTCACTTTCCCTCAGGCACAATTGCCACATGAGGTAAACTACCTTCCTGGCTTTTATGTTGCAATTCACTGGATCAGCAAAGTCTATAAACGCTGGCATAATAAAGCAGTGTGGGGTTTTACATGTAGACTATTCCAAGTTTTAAATAGAAGACATGCACATGACATACCTGGATAGAGCCTGAATTTGGATGAAAGCTACTGTGTATAGGTACCCGGTGGCAGGATGTAGAACAGTTCCCAAGATGCACGGCAAGGACACCGAAAAGTAAAACTACAGGACAGCAAAGGACAGATCGGTGTGCAAAAATAACCTGTGTAATGCACAACATGTCAGTGAACATAAAGGACAAGGTTTCACTCTCCCATAGTAATATATCAAGTAAATTAATTGCATTAAAAGCATCCAATTGCTTTCAGAATGAAGATTCACATTGTATAAAATGAGGATTTTTAGTAATGTGAAATCCTTCATTCAAATGTATTTTAACATGAAAAAACTCTTTCCACGGAAGGGAAGGAAACGAATCCCCTTGAAATTGATCCCCTTAAAAATTTAAGGGACGCTGCTTCATTAAAGTACAACAAATTAAAAAGCCTTTACTGACAAGGCAACATGATTAAAGACAAGGCGAATGAAATGAGCCCACACCAGTCTTCTTCAGGGTCAAGTCATTGTGCTGTGGCAAAAAAAAAGTACACAACATTGCCGAACATACAGCATATGGACAGAGGTGTCTGCTTCTGGCAATATAGTGTATCACACATAGTGCTGGAAAGGCATTTCAACTAAAAGAAGACGTCAGTATAGTTGCTTTCTTGTGTGTATTTGTAACTGGTTTGATATGACTTTACTTTTTATTTGTTGATTAGACTTCTATGTGCTATAGTAACCAGTTAATGAGAAAATGTATTTGTACCTCTAGTAATACGTCATTTAAGTTAAAAGTATATCTGGTTACTTTGTATTTGTTCTTATAGATCTGTCAGCTCGACACCTGTAAGTCTCAGTGGTTGCAGTACTGTGCTGTTGTGTTAGACAAACTTAGTAAGACGAATGAACTGTATCAGAGCATCCTGTGTGTTCTTACTGACACAAGGTGAACATCACTATTAGTCAACCAACACTTATATAGTCCTAACACATAGACAAATGGATCCTATAAACGTTGGCCTCAAACTCCTAAGAATTAAGAACCATTGTTGGACCTTATAAGACCAAATGAGTGAACACAGTACCAAAAATGAATAATCAGAACATATAAACATGTCAATATAATGTAAGAAATTAAAAGAACATTGCAAGCAGAGGAACCCGATGGAAAAAAGTCAAAGTAAACTTTAGCTGACTGTCATGGCAGTATCAAAGTCACACTGAATACAATATAGAGGGGAATGTAGCAGAGGTGAGTAACGACTAATAACTTTGTTGTTTCTAAATTATGCTACTGAATACTTTGACTTCACTACAGTTCAGGTGTAAATATTGTACTTTTTACTCCACTACATTTATCAGCAGCTATACTGTATAGAGCCAAAACCTGTGATGATCTTATAAGATAGTGCGCATTGTTATGGATTAAACTACCAAACAGTACATAAAGTAATTAAAATGAGCTCATCCTTCGACCAGCTACAGCATTAAAATGCTGCATGCACACATTAATGCACCAGTAATATGTATTGCAATAATATAACAATGTCAGAAGTCATTGCTGTAGGTGTCTGATGTCTTTCTCTCTCTTTCTCTGCATCAACAAATCTAGAACTCGCAAAGGCATCAATCTCCAAATGTAGTCATATTGTGGTTGTCTTCAGAATCAGAATATTATGTCTTTCGATTAATACAGCATTCGTGCTGTGCTCCCTCCAGCTTAGCACACTCAGTAACGCAGTCCTCTCTGGGCGGTGGATATAGCACTGTGGCGCATTTTCACATATTTCCTCCCTCCACCAAAATCAGGTCATGCTGATAGCTTTTCTCTGCTATTGGCCATATCAAGCCGGGCGGCGATGCTTATGCATGGTTCTTAGCTCATCTCACTGTGAAGTGATTAACAGATAATTATATGCATGGGTTGCATAACAGACAAGTAACACTCGGAGCTGCGATTGAATAGGTTGTCATTTAATGAGGAATGTTTCACAGATTCATATACAACAAATGTTTTCTCTCTTGCTGTGGTTTGAGAAAGTGGCAGTTGTGACTCTTTCACACTTCCTGGCCTCTCATTACAGCAGGTCAATCACCAGCAAGTCTTGGTTGCATGGGGAGTGTCACAGACTTTTCCCAGCAAGATGTGTGTCATGCTGATCTCTTTATTAGCCTGGCTGTATCAGTGGATTATCAGAGAAATGAGCTCAATCGTCTCCACAGAGGTGTTTATGAGGCAGCCCACACATTGTTGAGAAACCTGGCAAGGTGGAAATATGAATATAAAGTTACTGACTATATGTAACACAGGCTCACAGGCTTTCTGAAATAGCTTCTATGCGGTGGCTGTGGATTCACGACTCTGTATCAAAAACAGGTCTTGTTAGAGTGTTTAACCAGTAGCTGCCGTTGTTTGGCTCTTTGCCTCAGAGCCGTGGTCTCCAGCAGCACAATGACTGGCTCTGACTCTCCCCGGGAGCCTGGCTCACTTTGATCCCATCCCAGTGGTGCTCTTCATCGAACAGGCCGGTGTCGCAGAGCATCATTTGTTTAACAAGGAAGGCACCTGCCTCATCAATATTTATATTGTCCTATAAATGGTGAGGGGGGATATGATTTAGAACATTGTTTATGCATCCGTTGAGTTAAGTGTTTGGCTCGGTGTTCGAACCTATTCAGGTTGTTCCTGCGTGTTAATATTTGAACACGTTTTATGAGCAGGCTACACAGCTGCAGTGTTAAAGTTCACACATACAGTATAGTATAATATAGTATAAACTCATGCAATTCTAATTGTGAGCCACAAGATGCACCGGTGGCTTTACTCAGGCAGAATGGAGCTTCAGCAATGCAAAAATAAAAACAGTCAAATGCAAAAACTATCAAACAAGTAAATAAATACATAACAAGAAGTCAATCAATCACTGGTTGAGCTATACCAAAGATAAAGGGTAAGAGAGTATAAAGTTAATATTACTAAACTGAGCCAAAATACAGTCTAGCTGAATAGCTTCCAGTTTGAAAATAGGCAAACGACCTCACGCATACTTACAGGTCTACTGTATAATTAATTCCTTACACGTGACAAGTAACAAATATGGGATAACAGCAAAACCTGTCTCTGTACACAGAAAACTATGTATCTCCAAATTTGGTGATTTCTGATTTATCAGAAAAACTGAAGGATCAAGTGTTCCTTTATGGGCTGAGAAAATTATCCTACTTCTTAAGGTTAAATTAACCTTTAAAAATCCATTGATTGATCTGAAAAATGCATTGCAACAAAAATGAAAACAGGATTGTTTTTCATAGCTAATGAAAAGCTGACATTTTGGAGATACAGGTAGCGCAGGTAGAGAAGGGCCGTAAAGTCTGAGAAGTGACTCAGTAATGTCAGTTATACAGTAATATCTACCTGAAGTTTGCTAACATTAGCCGTCATGAGCTACTGGTCATACCAGACCAAGTGAGACTGTAGAGGCAAAACCTCTGAGGGTATTAAACTGAGCAAGGGTGCGTATTATTATTGTTTCTTATGAATTTAACGTTTCACTTGTAAAAGAAAGAATGTGTTATTTCATCTTTTCAAGTTACATAGTCTCACTTTAAATCATTAAGAAGAATGAAAGGAAAACATGCCACAGATCTTATACAGCAGATGTATAAAGCTGTACCTAAACATATCTCTACTTATTTTTTATTTCTTTCCTTGTTTATTTAGCACTTTTATACATGTTGTCTTTAGGTTTGATGTTGTGTTACTCATCCTTCTGTGTTAATGGTTAAAGACCTAACTCTATGCATGGCCACATTAACCTGTTTTTTGCTGGGCCCCTAGTGACCCCCCAACATAAATTTATTAAGGAAAATCCACCAAGTTAGTATAAATGTAAATATAATAACGAAGGTGTTAAAACTAGATTTTGATCAAGTAATAATACAAGACCTATCTTGGTTAATATTGTACTTAAGTGGTGCAAATTCTGTCATTAATCAATCAAATTACCAAAAGCCAAGTGATACGTTGTGAACAAGGGGTTTTTAAGGGCCCCCTATGGGTATGGGATCACAGGGCAGTTTCCCATGTTGTTATTGGTAATCCAGGTTTGACTCTATGTTCAAATATGTTTACTAAAGGCATCATGACAACAGAAAAAAGGGAATATTCTTTCCCTCCTTTCCCTTCACCCTTAACTCAGCCAATAATGCCTCTGAAAAATGTCTGCATGCTACTGTAGACATAATAGCTGAAATACAACACACACCTTTGCAGAGGTCTCAAACCAGCCCATGAAGCTGTTGTCTTTACAGAAGCTGCCCAGCGAGGACACCAAGTCTCTGTCCCTTCCTGTCATGTCACATTTGTTGGCCAGTAGGACAGCAGGGACCGGGCGTCCGCTGTCGAGACAGACTTTGCTATCTAGGTCCTGCTTCCACTGTGAGGCAGCCTCCAAGGTGGAGCTGTTTGTAATGTCAAAGACCACTACTGCTCCCATCGCCCCTTTGTAGTACACTCTGGACATCTTCTTAAACCTCTCCTGGCCTGGAGGGAAGAGAAAATAAATCTGTGTAATTTATGCTTCACCACAGCTCGTGCTCAAACCTGAATCCAAGAGTGAAGATTAATTCATTTTTCACAGATAGGCTGTTATTATTTGACAAAAGGCTTACCGTTTTTGGATTTGAATTTAAAGTTGGCCCAGACACACACACACACACACACACACACACACACACACAGTCAGCAATGCTACTGTTTGTTTATCGTGTGTGATTTGAATTATCATATCAAATCTGACTGTAGCCTAAACGTTATGTAACAAGTGAGAGGCTAACAACAATCATTTTCTGAAATAAAACGGTATGTTTCCATGGACACTGGTCAGGATTAAAATTAGATCTGAGAAAACATTGGGTAAAAAGGCTGCAGTTTTACTTGCTGCAGTTTCCAGGCACTGAAAGCCAACATACTGTGAACTTATTCAACAACTGTAGTCAAATCACAGCACGCTTTATTAGAGTTTGAAGGTAATTGGCTGGTAATTGGTTGTAATGCCTTAATTGTATGCCTTTATAGGCTAATTATTTTACCCCCAAAATTGATTTCATACTGTAGAACCTGTCTAAATATACAGAAAGTGAACTCTGCCTTTGGATGAAATATAATTGACCAACAGAATGTTTTCTTTCAGATTTCTTATCCATTTTAAATAGTTTTTTCAAAGGAAATTAATTTAGTTTTGATTATTTATACTCCATAGTTCATAGAGATTAAACGTTTCTCTGTTTTGCTAGGTGTCTGTCTGCCAGTCTAACACTAATATTTATATTTATTTTGTACTAGGAACAAGAGTTGACAGCGAGGAAGAAAACAGTGGGGACATGTTTGTAGTTCTGTTTCTGAAAATTTGTGGAAATACTGGAATTAAACTCTGGTTACACCCTGGGCAAAGATGTTCTCATCCCAGACAGATAGTAAACACCCATGCAATCAGGAAAAGATGCAAACCGCTGCCAGATAACAGATAAAAAAAAATAACATTTGCACTGGAGTGCCGAGGTCACGTATGGAGCTACGGCTAAAGTAGCTTTCACATATAGTGATCTTGCTTCAGAGTGCAGTTACTGCAGTTTTGTTTTTAGCTTAATTTTGTAGTTACTGCAGATTTTACACACCGTTTTTCCAGAAATTGCACATTTCTATGGCATAATCATTTTTATGTGGTTAAACAGATGCCAGAAAGTCTACATTATTTGGCTTTTGTAGGGGGAGACAACTGCAACAGAGACTTCATAATCTTGACACTCACCTGCAATATCCCAAAGCTGCAGTCTCACCACTGTCTTGGCGTCCCATTCAATTGTTTTCAGAGCAAAGTCAACTCCAATAGATGCTTTGTATCTTTCATCAAAGCGTTTATTAACATAACGGGCGATAACGCTGCTTTTCCCAACGCCTAGATCCCCAATGACTAAAACTTTAAACAGCTTGTCTGCACATAATGTCACTGGACGTCCTGCCATGTTGTTGCCAACAGGAGGCAGGTAAAATAATCTTATCTCCTAAACCATAGCAAAACTAGGTCTGCTTCACGTCCAGTTTTACAAATATTAGCCCATAAACATATTGCAAAAGTTTTAAATAATCTGCATTTACTGGAGATGTCTCAACCCTACTTGTTCCCTTTAAGACTACTTCTTAGTGTTCCTGTTTTGCTTCACACCAAAGCCATAAATCTTTGACCTTTGATTTAAAACAGTTATTGGAGTAGGTAAGGCCAAGACCACAGAGCCGCATAATGTTTCACCACGAAAAACAGGAGACAAAAGCATAGAAAATACTTAATTTACTCCAATCAAACAAGTGTCCTTTTAAATCCTCTACAGTAAATATTTGTTTAAAATGGCAGACTTAATTTATACGGTGTATTTATCAGGCTGCAAATAGCTTATTCAGAATATTACGTATAACTGTAACAGTAGCACTTCATCACATTATACGGTTTTGATAGGCTCTTAAAGTCTTAATATTTAGGAAATTGATTGGTGTACACACAACCAATCACACAATAGAAGCATACACAGCTAATGAGTTCTTTCTAATACTGTAATGCATATAGATATCATCTGAATACCAAAATATGATACACAATTCATACATTCACAAAACGTATGTATGTCGTTTATCTTATACATAAATCTATACAATTATGAAATCAGATGTCTAATTATAAAAGATACAAATTGGAAACTAGGCTAACTTGCATTTCAAGACCATAGAAATGAGATAAATGTACAAAATAAAATAAGAATCTTAATGAAAATGTGGCACTTGAACTTGTCTTCTGCTACATTCGTGATACAGTCAGTGCACTTGCCTGGCAGTACTGTATCAATCAAAAATTCACAGATAATTGTTTGTTTTTTTCATGTTTGCATGTGACCTTGTACAGTTCCTCAAATGGAGAACATTTTAATTCTGCAAAAGCAAAAGTTTGACATTATGAGATATGCGCTTATTCGCTTTCTTGCCAAAAGTTAGATAAGAAGATTGATACCACTCTCATGTCTGTACACTAAATATGACACTACTGCCAGTAGGTGGTTAGCATAGCTTAGCATAAAGACTGGAAACAGGGGGAAACAGCAAGCCTCACTCTGTCTTAAGGTAACAAAATCTGCCCACCAGCTCCTCTAAAGCTCACTATTTTACACATTATCTCCTGTTTGTTTAATCTGTACAAAAACCAACACGTAAAAATGACAATTTATGGATTGTCACCTTTGGACAGAGCCAGGCTAGCTGTTTCCCCATTTACAGTGTTCATGCTAAACTAAGCTAATGGCTGCTAGCTGTAGCTTTAAATTTAGCAGACAGATGTTAGAGCGCAATCGATTTTCTCATCAAACTCTCTTCAAGAAAACAAATAAGTGTATTTTCCAAAATGTCAAACAATTTCTTTAAACTGTTCTTTTGTTTCCCGATAAAGCACAAAACACACAACGTGTAACACAAAACATATTTTCTAAAAATATCGTTGACAAATTGGATTGTTTTGCGTTACATACAAACTATATTCACCATTAAGTTGCCCTGTTTAAAATCAGCAAACTCATCTGCTTTTTATGTCTCCTATATTTGTCAAATAAATCTATTTATATTAATAAATGTACATACACAGACAATCTTAGCTGTTTGTCTCATAAGCACAAAATCTATTTTATCCTACAAGCTTATGTTAGCATATAAATATATGTTTGTAATAAGCAAATTCTTTCACTATTGTAGACAACATCTAAAAGAATTTTAAAATGTGGCGCCTTGTTGTTCACCCTTATCATGTAAAAGCTATCAGTTATAGAGTGAAAAATGACTTTGTCGGTCCACAGAATGACTTTTCCCTTATATATCATCATATACAGCACAAGTCATCATGAACTTTAAAATATAGTACAACTGGTAATATTTCGTGTGCACCCTCACAGAGTTGAGGAGCTTTGCTTGAAGTCTCTGAGGATGACAGAGGCATATGTCACGTTTGGAGGACTGCACAAAATTGACTCGGACACCGGCGAATTGGGAAAGGGGCTCACTGGGGGACCATCGCAATCTCGGAAAGGGGAGGGAGGCATCAGAGCCAGAGAGTCCTCCATGGCTAATTTGACCTCAACTAAGTCCTCCTCGTCGTGAATCTGG
Organism: Macquaria ambigua; assembly: GCA_008360985.2. Taxonomy (NCBI): domain Eukaryota; kingdom Metazoa; phylum Chordata; class Actinopteri; order Centrarchiformes; family Percichthyidae; genus Macquaria; species Macquaria ambigua. The sequence continues at coordinate 154,603 of VMKM01000587.1, read as the reverse complement.
GCGTTGTTGTACATGTAGCCATGAAGAAGGCCAAACTGCTCATTCTCCATCTCCTCCTCCTCTAGAGGGGAGGTGGGCTCCTCATCGAACGGGTCGAGGTACACAGGCAGGACCGGGTCCTGCTGGATGAGGTGGGCCTGGTGGTATACGGGCATGCCGCCGCTCACGGCCTCAGGCATGCTGATCATATCATTGAGCTCAGGGATGTCACTATTGAATTGACCAACCACCACCTCCTCCTGTAGGTGGTCCATGATGACGTGTTGGGGGATAGTGCTGTTTTTCTGCAGATGCTCAGGAGTATAGAGCTCCACCTCCTCGTCCATGTCTTTTATCAGCCCACAGCCAGGAATTTGCCCATGGGCCATCATGGGGGGAGTGGCGGGGGGATTGTATCTGACAGGGTCACTCTCATCCTCCTCAGCCACATTGTACAAGGTCTTAGTGCTGAGGTCTGAGAACTCCAGGGCTCTGTTTTGGTAGGTATTAGTTAAGGGTTTGATGACAGCCATCTGATTGGAACCTGCTTCCTGTCTCTTCACATGCACTGACAGTCTGTGCCACATGTGATCCCCTTTTGGAGGATGTCTTGCACCTGGTTCAGACCATGACACAGACTTTCCATTAGAACTATGAACAAAATAAAGACGGCTGTTACTTCACAGGAACCCAGAAGAGTGGAGACAAAAACAGCATCTCTGGTTCATGTAAGAAAGAATTATTTTCACTGAGTCTAAAAAAGAAAAAATATTTATCTAAAAAATAATGAACGTAATGTTCCAGGGTATCTGCAGGTCTTAAAAACCATTGAATTCAGTTTCCTCAGAAAAGGCCTAAGAAGGTTTTAAAAAGTCTTAAATAAATATGAAACATTTCCTCTTGCCTGCCACAGGTAGTAATGTTAGTTATAAACTCATAAACTAAAAGAGGGATTGTTTCAACCATGGATTGTGCACACAGGAGGCTGTTCAGTCATATTGCAAGTCATTACCGCTAGCAAAAGTAGCTAAGAAGCCCATGGACCCACAATGGGCAAGTGCTGGTTTTAGCAAAGACTTAAATGAACTTGAATGAATTCATAATTTTTCATTGCTTAATCTGTCCATCCATTTTATCCTGCTTATCTGGGTCCAGGTCGCATTAATTTAATTAATTATATCATGGGAATTATTGTTATATACTGCTGGAAAGTAAAAATAAAAAAAGGGAATGTAATTATAAATAATTCTAGGCCAAATTGTCCCTACTGGTTTTCCATCATAGTTTCATACTCTGGCCAGTATGACTGTAAAAACAGGCATTAAATTGAAGTCTATGTGGAAATTAAAAAGGTCTCAAAAAGTCTTACATTTAATTTGGTGAACCCTGCAGAAACCCTGGCCTGTACTTGTGATCCCACTTGTTTTCCCTTAGCACACAGAGATGCTTGTTTTAATTTTACCATCAGTTCAAAGGTTAGAATGGCTGTGTGAATTGAGCACTGACCTATATCCGTCACACTTTACAACAGGTGTCCCTATGAAAGTGAATACAGTAAGACATCAGGATCCCTTTGAGAGGGAATAACAGTAAAACCAGCATCCCTGAGGTGCCTCAGGAGCAGGACTCAGACTCAATTAATGAACCTACCTGCCGTTTCCAGTGTTCTTCTTCCTCTTGAACATGTTGAGCAGGCTGTTGCTTCGGCAGGCAATTTTGCCGTCGCCGACGTGCATGCGCACAGCATCAGAGGTGGTGAACGCGCTGCGCACGTTTCGCTCTGGTTTGGCAATGATGATGTACATCTTTGGTGTGAACATACAGCCCAACGCTACAGTCACACTGAGGCTTACAGAGAAGGATGTGGTGATGATCTTGTAGTTGCTGCCAAAGTAGATTGGCACAAACGCCAGCCAGATTATACACGTGGTGTACATGGTGAAGGCGATGTATTTGGCTTCGTTGAAATTTGCAGGGACGTTGCGGGTCTTGAAGGCGTAATAAGTGCAGCTCATGATCAGCAAGCCGTTGTAGCCCAGAGGGGCCACAACACCCACGTTGCTGGTGTTGCAGATGAGGAAGACTTCTCTGATGCTGGGGTAGGATTTGATGGGTTCAGGAGGCTCCATGATGATGAGGGTAACCTCCAAGGTGAGCTGGACACTGATCAGGATGGAGGCAATGACCACTTGAGCCCAAGCACTCATGAACCTCGGTTTCCTGGTGCAAATCTTCTTCTTGCTGCCTGCCAGAATACGGGCAATGCGGTTGGTTTTGGTTACCAGGGCGGAGTAGCACATGGCAGCTGAGAGTCCGACAAGCAGCCTCTGGAGGTAGCAGGAGGCCACGGTGGGACGGGCGATGAGGGTGAAAGGACATAGATAGCCCAGGAAGATCCCTGCGAGGATGATGTAGCAGAGCTCCCGGCTGGAGGATTTGACCACAGGTGTGTCACGGTATAAGACAAAGATGAAGGCAACGAATGACGTGACCAGGATGCCCAGGCAGGAGAAAACCACCTGGATAATGGACTCTGGATTGCTCCACTCCAGGTAGCGCAGGGGGATTGGCTCACAGCCTGAAGAGGGGAAAAACATGACAATATAAACACACAACCACAATACACTAAGAGCAGCTCATAAAATGTTTATCACTTCAGCATCAGCTTTGTGGTTAGAGTTCTGATTATCTAGAGAAAAAATGCCTAAATAAAAGGTAATTTTCAGAAGAATGAAACGAAAGGTTTCAGATTTTTAAGGCTTTATTGTAAGGACACATTCAAAATTCAAATACACTTTAGCCCGAGAAAATACAGTACGTCTCAAATTAGGTTTTTAGCTCAACTATAAATAAACTCCCTTTTACTCAGCCATGGCCAAACTGGGCTGCAGCCAGCGGAGGAGGGGGCCAATGCAGCAGGACAAAGTAAATCACTGAGTTTTTCATGAATCCAAATAAGATCTCCTTTCTGCTTCATGCTGAGAACACACTTTGAATATCTAATTTATGTTGTTTTATTTATTTATTGTACAACGGCAGGAGGGTTAGCGTAAGAAAACTGCACAAGAATAATTTTTATGTCATCCCTGTGCTCCACATTTTCTCATTTCTGTGTGTACCTAAAGGTCTTGTGGTAAAAAAAAAAAAATGAAACAGCATGGAGGGAGGATGATCCTATTAAGAAAGTGTCTTGTCTTTGAACAGCACAGAAGGCTTTTGAAAGTGGGCCAGAAGAGCGGTAAGTGAAGTAGGGCTGCTGTCGGATAAAATGGTGAAGATGATGAATGGCTCTCAGGTGTCATGGGAAAGCAATGAAAATAGGACAGAACAGGTTTATGAAATAGCGCTGCAGAAATCTTAGCAGGACAAACTGTACAGAGTACAGGTGGGGGGAGGAGGGGAGTAAAAGCTTGGAGGAACTTAACTTTCTACAGAGCCCCTAATAAGACAAAAAATTTTTTTTTTTAAAAATCTCCTCTTATCTCTGAAAGCATCAATCATGCAACAGGAACTCAGCCTCTGGCCACTGAGGTAACCTAAATTCATCTAAATTTAAATGTAAAAATTGCAGAACAGCAAAATCTTCTGCTCTAATCAGATGAGGGTTATTGTCTTGGATGAATTGTGCAGAGAAATTACATTTTGGTGATTTAAAGCAACAGTTAGACATTTTGGGAAATACGTTTATTCACTTTCTGAAGCTACAGCCAGCAGCCGGTTAGCTTAGCGTAGCATAAAGACAGGAAACAGGGGGAAACAGCTAGCCTGGCTCTGTCCAACAGCTAAATCTGCCTTCTAGCACCTCATTTGTTTAGTCCGTAAAAAAAACTTTTTTTTTTTATGGTCATGTGCCGAACTATTTTTTGGCTGGGACCAGAGACTTCTTAAAGTCTTGTCGTCATTGTGATGTTGCCTGGCAAAAAGCAGAGACTGCAGGAAGTTGCTGCTACCAGCCAAGAAATAGTCTGACACATAACCCCCTATAAAACCACAAATTGTTGTTTTTACTCTTTGGTTTTTGTACAGATTAAACAGAGAAGTATAACGTGTTAATTAGTGAGCTTTAAAGGTGCTGGTAGGTGTTTTTTGTTACCTTTGGACAGAGCTAGGCTAGCTGTTTCCCCCTGTTTCCAGTCTCTATGCTAAGCTAAGCTAACTGGCTGCTGGCTGGCTGTAGCCTTATATTTAATGGACAGATATGAAGGTGGTATCAATCTTCTCATCTAATCATCTCATCTCTGGAAAAAAAGGACATATTTTCCAAAATGTCAAACTACTCATCTAAAGGTCAACCAGTTAAGTCCTCTGCCAGCCCTTGTACAGTGTTTCAAGCAGGTGAGAGTAACAGAAGTAGGTAAGAGTAAGGAGTACAAGCCTACCTTCCAGTTCATTGTCCGGCCACCAGCCCAGATCACAGGCCTTGCATGTGAACTCATCCTGGACATACTCATTGTCCTTACAGGCAGTACAGATCCAGCAGCAGCTCACTTCTCCCTTCCTGATCACCTGGTCAATAAAACACGTAGAGAAATGTAAAAAATACTTTCCTACGAGTACCTTTCTCTACCCTGAGTTTGTTTCCATGTAAAAGGGAGCCCCACTGTCTGTAAATATTTAAATATTTGTTTTTAACACAGTGAAACTGAAGATAGAAAGGTGAACTAAGTGGACAAAAATATGGAAATGATCAGATTTGGCATTAGGTCTCACTAACAGGCATCTTTGTCAGGTAAGAGGCAACAATTGTCGTTTTTTTACTTTTGTAAAAAGTAATGTAGACGCGATGCGGGTAGTAACAGTTTTTACTTTTGAGTTGCCAGGTCTATTTCTAGAAAAGGACTGCAGATGATCTGGACCAAAACCCATTAATTAACATCTTATTACTTACACTTACAGCTGCAGACTTGATGAAAAAAATCTTTTATTAACGACCAATTAACATGTATAACTGCAGACTTGATGGCTTATTAGAAAGTGAGAAACCCATGAGCATTTAATGGCTTCCCAACATTTATAACTTAATTATTACCAAAATAGAAAGGACAAACATCAGCCAAGGTGTTTTTTCACAACCTGGCAACCATTGAATGAGCCATTATCTAAGACTTATACACCCTTTATAAAAGGTGCCTCATCAACATGCAGCACAACGTAACCAAGCTATTTATTCTTGAAGGTGAAGGTGAGGAAAGAGAGAGTTGTAGTCCTAATATGTGATTCCAATGCAAATACTGAACTACAAAGCTACAACACAGAGGTCAAGATGTGTAGTCACAAAATGTCCCAAGCAGGATAGTATCTAAAGGATCAGTCCCTTTACCTTGATCTCTCCTTTGGAGCAGGGCTCGCTGCAGACAGAGCGGACCATGTCACTGCGGTTCATCTGAAGCAATTCCTCATCGAGACTGAGTATGCCCTCATGCCAGGAGCCGATGTTGATGTAGTCATAAACACCAGGCTCCACATGCTGGAAGTTCATAATCTCATACCTGACAGAGGACAGAAAGCCATGAGTTAATGGAGGACACGACTCAACAAGGTTTCACCGATGCTGAATCAATTCTTAAAGGGGAAATAATAAGAGTTTTACTGCCACTTAGCACAAAGACAGCATATTTTATCAGCAGGGGGGCCTGTCAGGTCCTTGATCAATACTAGTGACTCAGGGATTATTTCGCCAGGTGCTGATGTGTCTGGCTTTCATCTCTGTTACTCTCTGGTTTGCAATAAAAAACTCCCCACTAGAATTTTAAAACAAACCTGAGGATGCAATTTCAGTTGCTCACTGATGAAAGTGCCACAAACAAGTCACTGAAACTATTGCTATGTATGATTTGGAGTATGGCGGACTTTTTTACTTTAAGTCAATCTCTAAACTTTATTTGCACCGGATATTCAAAACAAATTCTGTCATTTTAGCAGGATTAATTAATGGGAGATTTTAGTGTATGTATCATTTAAAAGGCCACACACTTACTTTTCTCATTGACTAACTGATCTAATTAACTGACATTAATAATGTAAACATGCTTTTGGATGTAGCCCTAATTGTTCTCTATAATACCTTGTGCACATCATTTTCGCACTGACAGAAGTTTCATTGTCTCCTGAAATGTAAATTCAGCATCATCTGCCCTTGAAAGGTTATTATGGATGCTAAATGTGTCGGGCTTTATATTAATATTTGGCTAATATATTATAAATCATTTTGTACAAAAGCATCTGCTATTTGAATGTAATGTAACTTTTTTTTTTATCACTTAATGCTGCTTTAATTACAGTAGTTAGAGTGAAAACACCTCTGGTAGACCAAAGAATCTGAAGAATCACTACACAGCAGAGGTGGGACCAAGTCACTGTTTTACAAGTCACAAGTAAGTCTCAAGTCTTTGCACTCAAGTCCCAGGTCATGACAGGCAAATTCCAAATCAAGACAGGCAAGTCCTGAGTCAAGTTCCAAGTCAAGACTGACAAGTCCAGAGTCAAGTCCAAGTCAAGACTGTCAAGTCCCAAGTCAAGACTGACCAGTCCTGAGTCAAGACAGGCAAGTGCTGAGTCAAGTTCAAGTCAAGACTGACAAGTCCTGAGTCAAGTCCAAGTCAAGACTGTCAAGTCCCAAGTCAAGACTGACAAGTCCTGAGTCAAGACAGCCAAGTGCTGAGTCAAGTTCAAGTCAAGACAGGCAAGTCCCGAGTCAAGACAGGCAAGTCCCGAGTCAAGTCCCAAGTCAAGACTGACAAGTCCCGAGTCAAGTCCCAAGTCAAGACTGACAAGTCCCGAGTCAAGTCTCAGGTCAAGACTGACAAGTCCCGAGTCAAGTCTCAGGTCAAGACTGACAAGTCCCGAGTCAAGTCTCAAGTCAAGACAGACAAGTCCCGAGTCAAGACTGACAAGTCCCGAGTCAAGTCTCAAGTCAAGACAGACAAGTCCCAAGTCAAGACTGGCAAGTCCCGAGTCAAGTCTCAAGTCAAGACTGACAAGTCCCAAGTCAAGACTGGCAAGTCCCGAGTCAAGTCTCAAGTCAAGACAGACAAGTCCCAAGTCAAGACTGACAAGTCCCAAGTCAAGTCTCAAGTCAAGACAGACAAGTCCCAAGTCAAGACTGGCAAGTCCCAAATCAAGTCCCAAGTCAAGACTGACAAGTCCCGAGTCAAGTCTCAGGTCAAGACTGACAAGTCCAGAGTCAAGTCTCAAGTCAAGACAGACAAGTCCCAAGTCAAGACTGACGTCCCGAGTCAAGTCTCAAGTCAAGACAGACAAGTCCCAAGTCAAGACTGACGTCCCGAGTCAAGTCCCAAGTCAAGACTGGCAAGTCCCAAATCAAGTTCCAAGTCAAGACTGACAAGTCCCGAGTCAAGTCTCAAGTCCTAAACAAGTCATAATGTGCTCTTCACCAAATGTAATGCCATTTTAACAACATAGTAATAATATATTAAATGTAAACAAATCATGAATGCTTTTTAAAAGTTGTATTTATTTGTTAAAACAAGTGCAACTGAACTTAATCATTAAAAAAGCAGTGCTGACATTGCACTTTCATAGCATATAGCACTATTAATCAGTACCACAACAGAATGAACTTTGAATCTTTCTGTCCTGTCTTGTTGTATTTAAATAACGTACTTTTTAATCTTTGGGCTCGGGGGAAGGTATCAAGTATTTTCAAGTCAAAAGGCTCAAGTCCAAGTGAAGTCACGAGTCACTGGCGTTACAGTCCAAGTCGAGCTGCAAGTCTTCTTTGATTTTGTCACGTCGAGTCTAAAGTCGTCAAATTTGTGACTCAAGTCTGACTCGAGTCCAAGTCATGTGACTTGAGTCCACGCCTCTGCTACACAGTATTTCTAGAAGAATGTAAGGGAAGTGTGTTTTACCTCCCGGGTGAGTCGCCATTCTCGTCAAACCATATGTCCTCTCCAGAAACACCCGTGAAGGACGTCTTGAGAAGAAAGTCCAGTAAGTGGCTGCCATCAACAGGCTTCATGTTGTCGCAGAGCCCCACATCACCAGGGCAGAGGTGAGTGTGCATGTCATGCAGCCCGTGCGCCATGGCATAGATGGCATTGATGACGAAGCCCATCTTGCTGTCTTGAACGTAGTTGTCCTCCAGACTTTCATAACCTGCCCACACATGAGAGAACGGTAAGGATTCATCTCCAGGACAGTTTCTTTTTCTAAGCCTTACAGGAGGTGCTTCGTTGCTGCAAGCAGTAGCATGTTATGTGTTATGCTGTAAAAATCATTTCTAAATTTCAGGTGTACTGTTCAGGTGTGTCTAGCATGATGTAACATATTACAAAGGAGTGATAGGGTGCTCACAGATGCATTCTTGTAATTATTCTCTGAATACAGGCAGCAAGCTACACGCCTCTTTGCCTCTGTGGGAGACTGTTTTAAAAGAACTGGAAGCCTCAGAAAATGGCTTCAAAGAAACCTTGTTACCATGGCAAGACTATCCATTTCTGCATTCATGAGTCAGGATTCAATTAGAGTTGGTCTAAAATACTGTGCCACTGAGATTGTGTCTCCTCAAGCAGAAAAAATGAGCCAACTATTGGTGGATCATGCGTTTTGGATGTGTTGTCTTCTGTTTCGTGTCGCTTTTCCTCAGACAAACACGATGAGCGAATGAGACACAGAAATGATCAATATTTGGATACAAACAGCGTGTGATGTTCAAACACACCCTATCAGTTCAGTGTAATGCGAGCTAGAAGCAGAGTAAGCAGGTTTTTTAGTTGCTTTAGTTGTCAACATAGAGTTATTACAAGCTGGCTACACCATGCATTCAATCCATTTTGGTAAAACAATCTTTTTTTTATACCTTCCCTCAGTGAAAAGCATCTTTGTAAAATTGGTAGCAAGGGAACAACTATCTAAATATTTCTTTCTACCAAAAAATTGTACTTAAAATGTTGCATCCTCTCTAGCTGTTGGCCCCTACAATCATCAATTTTGATTACAAAAGCAACGCCACCTCTCGCTATAATTCACACATGTACATTTAGAGCATTCTTAGACTTTTTGCAAAATTATCACGCTGGTAAAGCACATTTTCCCATTCGCACTCTATGCCAGTAAATTATCTATTATTACTAACAGGTCTTTAAAAATGATGTGATGCACTGCTCTCGCTCACTTCATCCTATCTGTCACCTGAATCTGTTCCAAAATCTCTGTTTCATATTTTATGCAAAGGAAGTGGAGTGTGATGTAGCAACTGATAACGTAATATCTGATGGAAAATGATACGGCTTGCCAACGTGTAACTGAATATTCCCCTGGAAGAGAATATATAACATTAGTTGGCCATTATGACTATAGTTTAATATATTTTATTTATAATGAAATAATAATATGAACCCAGAATTTGATTACAGTGACTGAAAAGCCATTATTAATCAAGATTACTGCTACGCTGTCAGCTAGAAATGTGTGATTCTACAGTCTTCATAGCTGGTATATATTATTAATAGTAATTTAAAAAGTCATGGAAATTCAGTAATTCAGATTATGTTGGATTACCCTTTGTTAGTGCTTCTGTAAGTTATCAGTGGATACTAATTTAAAGTAATAGGAGATAATAAATCATTATTTTACTTAAATATATTATTAATATTATAATTTTCTCATTTTTTATTTACTTTTTTATTATGAGTTGAGCAAAAATCAACAGGCAGATGTGTCTTTTTCTTAAGGGGTTTATGTTAATTTTGTATATTGTAATTCTTTTTCAATTAACAGAATAGTAATTCATACTGCCAGTGTTGTTGTTTTAACGAACTGCCAGATGGACCAAATAGACAATTTTCCAACTATGTGGGCAATAAAGTTGTATTCTATTCTATCACAATGAATGTCTATCACAAAGCTTTAGTTGATGCAGATCCAGATGCATGTTTAAATATCTTGTTTAAAGGATTGTGCAGGCTTGGTATGTTTGTCTAGTTACATAATTTGTCATTTACATTGTCAGTTGCTACATTCGTCCTTCTCTCTAAACTCTGTGTAAGACAGGACTCACCCACTGCACCCAGCAACATTTAACTGCGTGATACACGAAGCTTTATGAGCATCATCCCTCACTGGTGTGTTTCTTACCACTTGTGTTAAATCAAGTAATGATCGTTAAAAAGGTCTGCTGGGAAGCTGACTGCCTGCTCAAACAAACACATAAACAGTGAATTCAGTTGGGTAGCAGCTGGGTAAGCGTCCGATGGGAGCTGCTGGTGATGACCTAGTTTATCAGCTCCTTGGCTTTGACGCTCGCCTCACTCGCTGAGCTGCGTGAGCTTCAGTCATGATGAAATGATGTCATGATGTCAGCATGCAAGCAGAGGACCTACTGCTGCACGTCGGGATTAGTCGGCTGCATGGCAACTGAACCTTCTCTGTCCAAATATCAATAAAACTACAGTACAATGGTTCTGAAAAAGACGTGTCGTCTGTTGCAATGTGGCTTCACTATTTCTGTGGCTACATGCAAGTCAAGCCGGATCAGCCAGTTACCATCTCACTCAAATGTTATTGGGCTGTTTTGTACGACTGTCTTAAGGGTGTGAGAGCACAAAGTGAGAGCAGATCAGAATCAATTGTTGGGCTCTCACTGCAGCGTAAGAAAAAAACAAATAAAAACATCCCAATAGCTTCATATATTAGAGGTTAACTGAGATTAATAGTACATTTCCAGAGAAAAGGTTATTAAGAATATAGACTGACTGCTTCAATGATCACATCATGCGATAAAACCTTAATATCAGTCAACCTCTATGTATATTCCCAAAGTGAGGAGCATTATGGTTCCATTCAAAGGGATTCACTCACCGTCTTGGAGTTCTACACCAAAAAAATACATAAAAATATAAATAATAAAATAAAAACAATAGAAGTGACAGGACAGCAAACAATAACTCTATCTCCACTTATGAGGCGAAAGTAAATACTCTAATAACGGCTATTAAAATGTGATGCCTTGGAGGAATGAACAAAAGCTTGAAGTATGTGCATAATAAAGAAGAGGGGCTCGAATCGTGTAAATAATTTGCAAACGCTGCAAAGAAAAAAAAAGATTAAAACAACTGCAGAAAGTGAAGTGCATCGGGAAAAAAAAGAAATTCACTTGAAGAACCTTGAGAGCTGTCAACTGAAAAGTAAAAAAAATTTGCTGCATGCATTATTTTATATTTACGTTCATCAATACCGTTCATTTCATCAAATGATTTTAGAAGTGCTGGATGTTTTGGGGAAACAGCAGCAATAATCTCATCAACCTCATAAATAAATTATGATTGAAAACGTAAATATATATTCTGTAAATATATTCTTTAAAAGAAATATGTATGAGCAGTATGTAAAAATGTGTTTTGGAAACATGCTTGTTGAGCATTGTTTCGAGAAACCAAGAACTTAAGCTAATGCATTTACTTTGCTCCTTTGTAAAAGAAAAGGATTTAATTTACCTAGATCATCATCCTCTGTAAAGCCAAGTGTCACAGAAATGAACAATATGAAAACAGCGTTATTGGACTGACTTAGAGAGAATTCAACCCTCTGGCAGTCTAATTCATAATTAAAGAATGTGTTCCAGTTTATGGGGCCTTTTGGCAGCGTCCTCTGGGCATTGCACACATCAGAACAGTTCAAAAAGACAAGCTGGTGTGCACACTGGCATAAAGAATGTAAACCAGGAAAAACTGCAGGAAACATCATAATTGCCTGATGAATTGTTTAGCTACCTGAGCAGTTTCGTGCATAGTTCATGTTCTCTTGCGGGTGTCCTGGAATACGGCACTGAAAGCGGTACTGCCAGAACTCGGGGAACCACGGGTTGCGGGTGTTGGTGCTGAGCCTGAGCTTCAGGAAGTACTCATCGAAGGAGGAGACCTCGTCAGACTGCAGCTTCACAGTGAGGCCGCCCACAGCCTCCTGTTCATATCCCTCCACCACCTCGACTCGGTCTGCCCAGCCATCACTGCAGAGAGGAGCACACTGCAAATAGTAAAACTAGAACTAGACCCAGTTTGTCACAGAGTCACAGAGTTAAGCATCTTTTTTTCCTGAAAAATAAATACCCAGTGACCTCTGAAAAACCCCAGAAGGTCATTTACAATGCTTACCTCTTTTCTTGAGGGAATCCTCAAAGACTTTTTTAACCATCTGATGAATAAATATTCTGTCTGCTGAATAAAGAAAACACATTTTTAACCTGTTTTCCAAGTCGCGACTCTGTTACTTAATTCAATCAAAAATAGTAGCCGGAGGTGGTGAATTCAAGATGTTACACAGGTTATTCTATACCAAAATTAAACCCCAGCATTCCTGAGTTGTCGGCACAATGTGATGAATGTAATTCTGCTGAAGGCCTTTTGATACATCGCTTTATTTCCTGTCCTATAAGCTGGCCACTGGCCACCTTCAGTATAAAATTAGTGGCTAAATGATTTGTTGGGTACGCTTCATCTTAAAAGAATCAGGTTTGCTTTGAAGGACAAACTTGAGGATTTTAGGGACATTTGGTTCCCCTTCATTGCTTTTCTGGAAGAAGTCCATGTCGACTTGAATGATGACTCTCACTCTATATCAGACAGCTCTCAGGAGATCGGTCCAGAGTGGCCACTGAGTTGTTTTTTTCTCTGTTTATTTTGTCACCTTGTACACTGTGTGCACTATGTGTTCTTGAGGGTTCACTCAAGGGTTGTGCTAGCATGAAGCATAAATCTGTACTATGTGAACAACAACAGATCTATATGCAGACAAATATATACAACAAATGATGAATATATGAAAAGAAAAAGCTGTTGCTGGAAATGACATGTGTCCTTGCTCAATTTATATGACCTGAACCAAAATGTTAAAGTTTTATTATTAGTTGTGATTGTCTATGTTGGTGTTACTTTCTATTTTTTATATTTTCATTAAAAAATAAAACTTTTATATTTTTCTTGTGTCATACAAAACAAGCAAGGACATATAGTGTGTCATTTTCAGCTTCCTGGATAGGAAACGAGAGTCACAACTTGGGAAAAAAACACATTTTCTCATCTCGATGGTTAGAAGAGTCCTTGAGGATTGTGGAAACACCTTCAAAACAGCGGTAGGTGTTGTTAAACAACCTTCTGGGTTTTTCTGAGGTCACTGGGTTTAGCTCTGTGACACAAATGTAATGTTAATACATGAGGGGCACAAATTGAGGTCTTGTAACTCAAGGATTCACATGCTCATGTATTGGCTGAGAGGTAACCAGTTAAATAGAAAGAGAAAATAGTATAGAAATGCAAGGTTGTCAAGATTTTTGAGATACAAGATTTTCACTCAGGATTTTAAACCTAACCCGACTCTAACAGCTATTTTAAGTAAAATAATATCAAATCCTCTTGCTGCATACAAATTCTAAAAATGGTATAAGAAGTAACAAACAGTAGTCAGGATCTGGCAAAAGGAAAACTGTTGTTTTTCGATGCTGTTCGATGCTCCAAAAGTCTGTGACAGTGTCGCGTTTGAAGCTACATGCAGCCTCACTAACGAGCCTCAGACTGAATCCTGCAGAAACCTTCTCCCTTTTGTTGGGGCCCTGACTTTGTTTCCCTTTCAGCTTTCCTTCCCGCTGAGGGGCGTGGAGTGCTCACTGTACTTGCCAAAAGAAGGAGAAGAAAAAAAAAAACCTCTCCAAGTCCACAAGACACAATCACAATCACAAGTCCGGTGAGAATTCACAGATTAGTACTGTAGCAGTCCAATCTGCCCTGGAGAGAAACAAGCTCCAACCCTCCACACAGACTCAGAGCCTTAGGTGTGATTTTGTATCTCTGCTCGTTATAGTTTGTATTTATACTTTACATGCTCGGCTATTTGAAAGTCAATTCTGCATTGAAGCCTCTCACACAAAAGAGCGTGCTGGTGAGACAAATGCTTTTGTTTTGTTTATTTGAATCACACTCAATAATAATAAAATAAAACCCTCCCTTCATTTGAGTTGCAAATGCTGCTTGAGTATTTTTAAAGCAGCATTAAGCAGAGTGGGATCAAATCTGTGATGCATATATATGATACTGCATGAGTGAGAAATAAGGGAGGAGAATGAGGGATATGTAGAGGCATCAAATAGAATCACAACACATTACAAATATATTTTCTTGGGCCACAAAACTCAGATCTTCATGTGCAGAATGGCGATATTCTTATAAGTTATGGCACCTGGAGCTTATGAACACAAAAACTGTAGTGACTTCAAAGCAAATGCCAAAAGTCAGGTTATACTAATATATATATATTTACTGATTGACAGTTCAATCCAATATGATAAAGCCTGACAACATGAAAGCATTAATTACATGAAAAAGGCTGTCAAACCTGCAATGAGCTCTTATTTACTTTGCAAATGAACATGTTTAATTAATCATTTGCGTCTGGTTTTAAGCTACGCTAGCAGCACGGCTCTAGGGATGGCAACATCGGTCGTTCCACTATTTTGGTTCAGACTGAAATATCTACAACAACTATTAGATTGATTGATCCATTAAATGTTGTTCAGACATTACGATGACGATGCTACATTTGATGATCCCTTGACTTTTCATCCAGCGCCACATTTGTGTTTTTCAGTGAAATGTCTCGAAGGGCTGGTGAACAAATACTTAGCATTTTTACTTAATTCATTTAATGTTTATTTGGAAAGGGACAAGCATGTTAGCACTGTCACATGCTGACGACGTTAGCATTTAGCTTATAGCACCGCTGTGAATAAGTATGACGCCTCACAGAGCTGCTGGCATGAGTGTAGACTCTTAGTGTTGTTTCTAAATAATTTTATGATTTAAATGAATAGTTATCTCTGAGTTTTTCTGTGGCGAGTAACACTGTGTTAAGAAGCTACTGAAATTCTCCTTTAACAGTCAGAGAGATGCTGTTCAAATGCTGCTTCACAGGTTTTCTCGCCCTGCAAAGACAGACATGGATTCGGGGCACAACAATGACTCTTTGCATTCGAAACAGAATCATTTTAAGATACTGAATATTGCACAAAATGCAGTTCATCCGCAGCACAAAAGTATCAGTTACCAGCCTTCAAAAAACCCCCATTTGGCGAAACAAGAAGCCAATAGCGAGTTTGGCTTGGCTGGCACTTCAAGAATGAGCTGACAATGGCCGTCCAGTGTGACAGTATCAACAGTACCTGGCCATCTGCTTCTCAGCATCACACTCCCCCCAGTCCAACACTCGCAGTGCCAAAAACCTACAGCTCTGACGTCAACACACGCACATACAGTACAGATTTATAACACAGAACTGATGTCACACATGAATCATATGATTTAAGGGAAGGAGGCATTATTGAAACACAATATTGAAAGTACTAGCAGAGAGTATTTATGTAAATCTGAATTATGTTTTTATGAAATAATTCATCTTGGGGGAAGATATTTTCAAAGCAGACCAGATCAGGAGTCAAATGTCTGTCAAGCACAGGATCATAAAGCTCATATATTCTTTTATCATTTCCAAAGCAAAGGGAGCTTCACTTGAGAGTTGATCAAATGAGTTGTCTGTTGTTTGAGGCGTGTGTGGATCTGTGGTGTGAGAACAGCCATTTCTTTCATCCTCCACACAGCAGAAGATGGATGGCTGATGACCAGCACCCCAGGCATTTCGATTGGCCCGTTGCACAAGCCTGCATGTGTTCACTTACTGCATTGCTCTATAAAACATTTTTCTTTTTCAGTAGTCTCCTTGACCCAGAAAACACACACACACTCGCACACACACACGCACACACACACTGCTCTCTGCCCTCCTTATCTTCCGTGGAGACTTTAGCAGCAGTGCAAATTCAAGTGGAAGGGGTGAGAGCAAGTTTAGGCTTTAAAACCTCCCTTTTTTTTTCATGCACGCATTTCATCATTTGGGTTGAGAAGAAGAGTGAATAAAGCAGCCACACGTTAATGAACCGCTCTGAGTAAATTAACCGTAGCGAGCTTTTATCGTAGCCTCGTTTCAGGTGCTGCAACTACTCCTAACAGGACTCGAGGTGAGCTGAGACTCCACAAAGAGTCTGGGATAAGTGCTGATATGAGCTTTGATGTTCACTACTCCACGTTCCCCAGCTTATGCTGGAGGTGCTGTCCCATATTAGCCCATCCTGCCTGTGATCTGACAGGGAGAGGGAGAGCTCGCTGCGTGGATGCATTATTCATTACCGAGCCTGACTCAAAGCGTCTTCTGCTTTCAGAGGAACTCTACTCCCACTAGGAGAAAAGAATATTTCGGTTCCACATGAACTTTGTGTATACCATCCATCCTGAGTGTAGCTGAACATTATAACGTCGTATTATAATGTAATTCAACGTCCGTGTTTTCCTCACAGAATTATGGTGTTATTTTTTTGGAAAATGTACTATTGATTGATCATATCATTTCATGTTTTAGTGTGTTAAATTATTATTATTAGTGCCATTATTATAATTTATATAACAGACTTATTCATCTATTATGCAATTTGTAAAGCTTTGAATTTCCACTTTAAATGAAATTTGCCATATAGATAAATTACCTTACCATACTTTAATGAATATATTGTACAATTACACAAATAAACGATCCTACTTAAAACAAAAATGGATGAAGAGTCCTTAAAGTGCTCAGAAAAAGGGAAATTTAAACGTCAAACTCCATTTGCTGAGGAAGATCATGTGATATGATCAAAAGCTCCAGAACAGCTACTAAATGGACCTTGTGGTAAGTTTGTTTGGTCAGCCACCTTTACCTTCATTATTGCCCCACATGTCATCAGTTTATTTGGTACAAGTAGCTGATATAATTAAAGAAAGTTACAATTTTTAGTTTTTTTCAGTTTATTACTTAAACTTTCAGTTTTGCCTGATCATTAATGTGTTGACTGACATGTAAACCTGTAGGAAAACCATCTCCAGCACACCTTAAAATAGATATTAATTTATTTCTCAATCTCCACTATTAAGAGATTGAAAGAATGAACTTTCAACCTCAACTGTTAAGCCAACGTGGACGAGAAGACCTCAGAAAAATGGAAACTTGTCTGCTGAGGGAGATACATGATACGGGTGAAAGCTCTGGAACAGGTACTAAATGGACCTTATGGTGAGATTGTTGAGACTGAGATTGTAATTGTGGTTGTCAACTACAATTATCTTCACTATCAACACAAATGTCATTAATCCATGTGCATGTATACATGTAAAATGTATACATTTTGTGAAAAGTTAGTTTTTCTGTTTCTTTTTTTAACTTTTTTTGCTTGATTGTCATTGTCTTGAGTTCCAAGGTCCATTTAAATTCTCTAAAAAGCATCGTTTTTGTTTGAAAACTTGTGTGCTTTTCATCCAAAAAAAAAACCAACCCTCAAAACATGATGGACAAAGCAAAAACTCCCCTGGGAAAACAATGTCTAACAAACCTGCCAATTAGGAGGAACTCTCCGGCTACTCCGAGCCGCCTCATGGCCATGAGCAGCCCTCGGACTGTCATGCCTTCACAGAAGCAGACAACGACTCGGGCTTTAGGCAGACGCTCCCGCAGCTTCCTCAGCAGCCTGTCAAAGTGCTTCTCCCCGGCGTTGCTGTAGATCTTGTCAGAGTGGGCGATGCAGAGGCCGTCCTGTGAGGCGAGCTCTTTGAACACTTCCATCCCGCTCTCCCCGTAGTTACCTGAGAAAGACAACAGGAGCTGTTAGGTGAGTTTCATCCACGGGAGGAAAATGAAAGAATGAATGGGTTTTGATTCACAGCTGTATTCTGTATTCCAGATTGTTTAAATGTCAAATGAGGTTTTGGGTTTTTTTTTTTACTAAAATTATTCAGGGATCAGGTTTGTTGAGAAAACACATCTCTTCCTTTAGCATTCAAGTGGTCCGTTACGTCCCCAGACTTCTTTTTATGGAATCAAGAGCAGAACAACTGGAGCAAACAGGGTTGAGGTGACCTCAGCAGCAGTATCCGAGGACGAAGGGAGCACTTGTCACTTTTAGGTTACACCATCAACGATAAACCCGAGAAGTCATTTAAAAAGCTTTAGTATTTAAAATTCCAACATGTATAGCACTTATTCGTTTTATTGCCAAAATGACATGCAGATCATCGTCGCAGTAAACAAAGAAGGCTCGCCAGGTCTTGATTGGATTTTTATCAGCTTATCACAAACTTGTCTCAGATTCCTTCAGTGAAAAAACAGAGGAGACTGCAACAGCTGCTTTATGGGTATATCAGGTATGCATATCACATTTTGCTCTTGCTCAACACTGTGGGTGGAATCTTAATTATTATAATCCGTGTTACAATTGGTATGCTTTCACACGCTCATAAAATGTAATTTTCAGCATGTCATGTGGTAATGTTACGTAAGATTAGTTGAAAAGTAATGCAAAATTGACTTCAACCTGAACTTTTTCAGATCAAATGCAAGTTGCACTATAGGGCTGGAACTAGTGATAGTTTTCATTATGAATTAACATGGTAATTATTTTCTTGATTAATTGATTCATCAGTTTGTCTCTACATCAGAAAATAACGGAAGATACCATCACAATTTCCCAAAACTCAAGGTAACATCTTCAAATTGTTTGCTTTGTCCGACCAACAGTCCAAAACCTAAAGATTTTTTAGTTCACTCTCATATAAAACAGAGAAAAACACCAAATCTTCACATTTGAGAAGCTGAAAACAGAGACATTTTTGGCATTTTTGCTTGAAAAATTACTCAAAATCGTTGGCAGTGAATTTTCTGTCTATCAACTTATCGGTTAATCAACTACTTGTCTCAGCTCTAGTTGCAACAGCAGCAGACGCCTGCAAATTAAGACTCCTGATGGCAACAGTGAAGAAGAAAAAGAAAAGTCTGCAGAAAAGTAATTTTGTGTCTTGGTAATATGCGATTGGTCTTCATGGACTTCATGATGCATAAAAACCCAACATTCTCCAGAAAAACTAGACCTCACAAAAGAGCATAGAGAGCACCGTTTCCTCTCTCCTCCTCTGAAATCGACTTCTCTTTATACTAATATCATGTAGATGAGCCTCACAAAAGAGACCACAACTGTCTGTTAGAAGTCTACATATATCATTCACACAATAAAACAGTTATATTGCAGCAAAATACAACACTGAATAAATCAGTGCTACGCTAGTAGAGATGGTTAAGAGCCCCTGCATCTGTGCTACGATGAGTGTCTAAGATGGACCTTCTTTCTTGTGTCTTTCACTTCCTGTTTGTCCCCCTGTGGCCTCAACAAGAAGGAAAAACACAAAGAAGACAGTTGATTCATTAAAGAGGCACTTTTACACATGAAGTTCAGTTTACTTGTCACGAGAAGTCCTACTCAGCCTGTGAAAACATTTAGTATAATGTCTTTGGTTCTGGAGCAGAAGGGCAGGTCTAATGAACGACGCTACTGAGTTGCATCATGGGAGATGTAGAATCCTTGATCCATACTAGGGACTAGAAGTTAGACTATCTCTCCCTGTGCCACTTCAATTTTGACAAATCTCTTTTTAATCTGTCTCTTGTGAGCCCCCCAACTGCATGTAAGTGCAATACTAAATCACTTTAAGAGAAATGTGTCTTACCCTCTGTGTGCACTGCAGACACATAGGTCCAGTTGTATCGTTTGACGATGTCCAAGAGGGCCCGGGCCTGAAGAGTGTCTGAGGGCACGACCCTGAGGAAGTACTTAAATAAAGTCTTGTCACTGAGGTCAATACTGGTTGCAGAATAGGCGATCTGCGGGATGTTGAACAGCTGCAGAAGGTTTTGAACTTGAATTGCAACTGAGCTCGAGCCGGGCCCGATGACCCCTGCGATGGGCTTCTTGGTCGGTGGCGGCTGACTGGAAGGCACCCCTTCGATGCACCACCTGGAGCCATCCTTCTCGTCCCGGATGGAGATGAGAGAGTCTCGTATGAACTCGATGCTCTGCTCTAGAGCCACCGAGGAATGCCAGCAGGAGTCCCTGATCTCACAGCCCAGGGTGATGTTGGGTAACAGGTTTGGGTCCGAGTTAATCCGATCCAAGGCATGGAACATGGCCTCCACTCTTTGGATGCCGTACTGCTCACGGACTTCTCCACATTTCCTCTCTGCCACCTTCTCAGCTGACGGTTGGTGGTGAACAGAGAAGAGGGCACCGATTATAATATCCCCGTCCATCCTTGCCACCAGGCGGGAGGCAGAACTCGGCACCACTGACCTCTCATACTTGCCTTTAGACAACACAAAGGCCTCAAACAGCAAAACAGGCAAGTACAAAATGCTTATGGCAGTCAGGTAAATCATATTCGACATTGTGCCACAGGTGCTGAATGTAGAATCATGTCCACTTGGCCATAATGGAGGTCCATCAATCCACTTTTGGATGAAATGGGAATTAACTCAGCTGCTTCTCCTTCAGCGTTGTCACCCTGTAAGTGAGACATGGAGCATTAATTCCTGTATTTCACACATGTAACTCGAGCTGCAACGATTAGTTGATTAATGAAGCAGTTATCTGCAACTATTTTGATAATCGATTAACCATTTGAGTCATTTTTTAAAGCATAAATGTAGAATATTCTCTTGTTGCAGCTTCTCAAATGTGAAGATGTGATGATTTTCTTTCTCTTCTATGATATTAAACTGAACATCTTTGCGTTTTGGACAAAACAAGTCATCTGAATACTTCACATCCAGCTCGGGGAAATTGTGATGGGCATTTTTCTCCACTATCCTCTGACATTTTACTGGCAACACGATTAATCGAATAATCGAGAAAGATAATCATTAGTTGCAGCCCTACATGTAACACTCATGACTTATCTAAGTGCTGTTTCGTTGGGCCAATCACAACACAACTCTAAAAATATTGAAAAATGTAATACCTCCCTTATCTTCTATTACAAATCATGCAATGGAGTGCAAAAACAGACATAAAAGTTGCACCAAAAACATGCAAAAAGACAAAGTTATTGGAGTCCTGTTGCAACAAAGTATGCAATGACCTACAGGGTGGAGCCTTAATCAATTGATACCAGCAGTGATCATATATGACAAGCTTTAAGGACACTAAATGCTTGATATAATGATAGAGAAACCTTTTGAGTTTTAGCACCACGGACAGCTGCCTCTGCTCCAGTTGAGGAGCTCTCAGCTGATTTCCTTCATTCAAGCTGATCTATTTCAACCTGCGACGGTTTCTTCAACTTTTACCCCTGAAAGCATCACATAAAGACACTGGGATGTGCTCGGTTTGAATCCTCTTTTTTTTTTTTTTACCGTCTGACAGCTGTCTCTCGCTCTTCAGTCGCAGCTCTACAACCGGTGTCATTTACAGGACAACATTTTCAACATCGTCACCTGCGTGCACATGCATCCCAATTAAAGGGAGAAGCTTAATTAATAGAGCAGACTGAATATTCGAGCATGTTAAGAAAACGCTCACATATTAAGTAAGGAGTCTGTGCACCACGTCTAATAACTGACATCACTTTACCTACCTGCACCAGGCAAGTCGGGGCATAGCGGGTCTGTGTCTCTTCTGAAGCAGCCAGACTGGACTCTTCTGCCGACAAAACACTGTGGGACTCTCTCTCTCTCTCTCTCTCCCTCTCTCTCTCTCTCTCTCTGCACTGATCATTAGGTGCCCCCTTCTTCTCCTCTTCCTCACTGCATCTTGTAAACGGGTCACACTCACTGCAGTGCCCCTGATTTGAAGCCACACTTCTTACACGCCAGGAGGATGTTTCACACAATGTAACATCGATTAATGGCATTTTTGTTAAAGAGAGAATATTCAAGTGGCACATGGGGGGGAAATGTAGGCATTTCAGGAAAGATGGTAACCTGAAAGGCTAAGATAACTATGTGAAGTGGAAGGTTGTTTATTCTCCTAATGGAAACTGTAAAGAGACGGGTCAGACTTCACATAATTAGTCCTGCTGCGTCGTGCCTGTCAGTGACAGATGTGATGCACCTGCAATTCGCAGCTGCAGCCGTAAAAAGATCGCGCCACCGTGTGGCTGATACCCGGTACTGCGCCTGCACCATAACTTTTAAATAAAACTTTATTCAACTATAGAAATCAGTGCTGTTGTCAGGTCACAAATTAAGCTTCCCGAGGCTAAAGAAATGCAATTTAAAATCATTAATAGATATTATCCAGCTGCAGAAACGTTAATAAGGGGATCTGGGTTTGAGATTGATCTCTGTTTCTTCTTTTCTATTCATGTTCAGTCACTTCACAAAAAAACACAAAACATTTGTCAAGCTGTGTCTCAATTTATTGTGTTTTGAGCAAGATTTTGTGTTTTATTTATCGATTCAACTGTTTTTTGCCTCACCATTGGTCATCTGTCTGATATGTTGATTGGGTCTCAATCTATAAATGATTTATGATACAATGATTAATTTTAGTTATAAGTCTAAACTTGATCTATCGACTCTTGAAGTGTAAACCTATTTTATTTAACCATATTTACCCATTCATGTATTTATTAATTTATTTTTGTTTATGGTTGTTGTTGTTGTTGTAGCCTTGCTATTGTTTAATCTGTGTTCGTTTTCTTAGGAAAGCACTACATTTGGTCCTACTTGGATTTTGTATCATATGGTTAAATAAAATTGATTAAAAAAAGTAAAAAGTAACCGCTGAAGACATTTTTTTGCATTACATTAAAATGTTAAATTAATAAGTAAATGAAATAGGAGAAATAAGGGAAAAAAAAGAAAAATATATAAATAACAAAGTAAGTAACGTAATTCATCTGTCTTCATGTTTTTTTCCAAACACATTTTTATAATGATTTAAGAATCTCTTATTTTTTTAATAGTTTATTAGAAAAAGATCATTAAAATGTGAACATTTAAATGTGATTAAAAGTGCTAAAAGAACCAGAAAAAAACAGAAATTAAAATATGGGAGAGCAGACATTTACTACTTGTATTTATTCGTAATTACTCATATTGACATAGTAAAGAAATAAAAGTAGTGAGTAAAGTGGTTGAAGCCCGCGTTCTCCAAAACACCCCCCTCTGCTCTGACGTCACTTCCGTTATTTAAAAATGGCGAACAGCAACATTGAAGTCGGTAAATGAAGTGTGT
Source organism: Macquaria ambigua (assembly GCA_008360985.2). NCBI lineage: Eukaryota > Metazoa > Chordata > Actinopteri > Centrarchiformes > Percichthyidae > Macquaria > Macquaria ambigua. Next base: position 131,529 of record VMKM01000587.1, on the reverse strand, counting down.
TTTGGTTCATGTCAGCCTGATTTTCTCGAGCTGCCGGGACGCGAAACGACTTCTGATGCAGCGATAGAAACCAGAAACCGGGTTTTGTGGGAGACTCAAGAAAAGTAAATGTGATTATTTTCATTCGCTTGTTTGCAGTCAAACGGTAAAAATGCGCGGCCACACAGCCTGGAAGTGTTTTCATTGTGTAACAGACATTGTAGCCTCCTGCTGCCTGTTTCCTCGGACTAAACTTTCACCAAAAGAAAGAAAGGAGCACATTTTAACACAGTTTCTTGTTAGCCAGCATGCAAGTGAACTGATACACTAATTAGCTAGCTAGCAGCTGATGTGATGTGAGCCTTGGTAGCTGTGGTAAACACAGAGGAGGCTGTACACTGTAGGTGAAATGTGACAGACGTTAGCTGTTAACTTAAACGTTTGTTGTGTGACAGTATTGCGGATGGCTCTAAATGCACAAACAGTGACATTAGCTAGTGTTGAAGTAGTCTGATTGCTTTGTGGGATAATACTAGACATGTTACCTGAACTATTAGCCCCTGATACACAAGATGACACAAGTCCCTGTGGCGGAAACCAGCCAAAAGCTCAGTTGAATGGGAGTAAATAGCTACTATTTAACCTAACCCTAACCCTAACTTCTTCCTGTCTCTTTTTGAAAAATCTAACACTATACATATTAGTAGTCCCCTACCTGGGGGTCTTGGCCCTCAAAAGGGTTCCAAGATAAAATCTAAGGGGTCACATGATTAAAGGAAAGCAAAGGTGAAATTATATTTATTCTATCTTTTTTCTTCTTGTGAATCACTGAATGCTTTTACTTCTTCGGGTCTGTAAAAATCCAATGAAATAATCTGAGAAGGAAAAATAAACTTTTTAGTTGAACTGTTCACAACTCATTTCTACATATTAAAGTGCATGTAGAATATAGTAAAGAATAGTAAAAAATGTAAGCATTTAAGGAGGGAGGAAAAAGCTGAAAACCAACTAAACTAAACCAAATGTATGTTAAGTGGGAAGGTGGACGGTTAGATGTTGCTTGATAAAACAATATTGAAATAATTTCTGATGATCATTAGCAATTGTGCATCATATTTATATTTCACTGAGTCCTAGGAAGGACATTTTGAACATTAAGATATTTTTAAAAGCTGTCATCAGCTTGGTGTTGAAAAGGAACTCACTTTGTCTACCAAATGTAAATATTTGTCATACAATATGCTATTTAAAGTAGAATTATTTTTGTTATTAACCCTTCATTTGCTTTCCGTGTAGAGTTCAACCATGAGTAGCCGAAGAAAGAGGGCCCCTCCTGTGAGGGTGGACGAAGAAGACAAGAAGAGGTTGAACTGGAACATGTTGGAGGACCGCAAGAGCGAGGTGAACCAGGAAGATGACCAGATACCAACCTGCTCCCTTCTTCCTGTCGACCCTACTCCCAGCAGCTCCTTTCTCTCGACCGCCGAGGACGTAACGGAGACTGCCTGTACCAGATCTGTCCGGTTTACAGAGGAACTCCCTGGTACGTCGTCAGACAGCGCCTCAGCCTCCCTGGCCCTCACTGTGGAGCCAGCTATGAAGCTGGGCCACATCTGGAAGGCGCTCTTTGGGGAGTTCAGCGTCCGTCCAGCTTGGATCCCATCTGACTGTGAGCAGAGAGCGTTCACGCTCCACAGGATGGGTGACCAGCTCTGCCTCAGTTACAGCAGCTGTGATGAGAGCTCAGGACTGCAGTGGAGGCCTGATGAGGACACTTGCACAGCGGAGTGCGGCTTCACTGTGATCACGCTGGAGGACCTCGACTGGATGCAGAAGAGGAGGGTGGTGCAGCTCTGCCACCAGGCAAAAGAGGGGTCAGTCAAGGTATGAAGGCATTCAGAGAGGAGAGAATGAAAAATACTCTCTCAAGAATTATTTCACTTTTTTCACTGTTTAGATTCATCATCAGATCGCCGGATAAACTGATCCTTAACTGCAAGTGCGTTTATGGTGATACTGTATGTGTGTGCAAGACGTTGCCATACCAATAATGAAAAACAAGGCTGCTTCAGTTCCACAACATTTCATTTCAAGAACAATGCTGCCTGAAATTCATTGTGTGATTTAATTTCAGCCCTTAGCTAAAGAAAACAAGGAAAATATTGAATATTACCGTGTTTGCAATGTGTGTATACCTGCTTTTTAAAAAAAGGCTGCAATTTGCTGAACTTGTGACATACTGGTGTGTTTATGAAGTATCTGCAGGCTTTCTTTTTTTCTTTCTAAGTACTGTTTTGGCATTGTATCCCTGTATTAGAGAGTTGACAGTAGAGAACTCAAAGGAAATGAGGAGAGACAGAGAGATGGGGAATGACTGACTTCCTCTCCGATGTTGTCCCAAGCAGCCAAATCCACCGTCATAGTCTTTGGTTGGATTGGAAACCTGCTTACCTGCTCTTTAGGTTGGGGTGGCGAACAGTCGAAGTTCTGTGGTTCACAATGTTAAAAAAAAAAGGCATTTCTTCCATCAGCTGTTGTTTGTCTGCAGGTGGGGATTTACTTGCTGGAAAGTGGGCTCGGGAAGCCCGAATTCCTCAGCGAGGGAAATGCTCGTCTGAGGAAAGCAAATCAACTAATGCAGAAGTTAATGGAGTATTTCTACGATTTTATTATCCCCGGTAAGTGTCTGGTCCTAATGTCTAATGCATGCTGTGATCCAAGTTCTCAAATACCACAACAGCCTCACCATTAAATTGAATTTAAAGCAATGTGGAAAAGAAAGATTTCTCTGCTGTATTTTTCATGTAGAAGTTGTAGATAATGAGGAGGAGGAATGTGACACCGACCTGGAGAGGCAAAATGTCGAGGAGCTCTATGATTACGTCAGGCATCTGCACCAGAGAGAGAGCCGCGAGGTGACCTATGACGTCCAGCACAAAGCTCTTATTCCTGTTCTGAGACCCTATCAGAGCCAGGCTGTCAACTGGATGCTGAGGAGAGAGAAGTCCAGGAACTCTTCACCTAAAGGTACCCACTTCTTGTCTGGTACACCTGTACAAACACTGCCCTGATTCCTTGCTGCACTCTTAACTGGTGGTTATAATCATTCTTCTAATTAATTGATCCTATGAGATGTATGAGTGGTTTTGCACTTAACTACAAATCACTTTACTGCCAACTATTTTCCAAAGTGTAACATACACTTTTAGACTTTTTGCCATGTTGCAAATGAGCTGTTGCATTTCTTTCCCCTGAAACTGGAACCTAGAACTTGGATTTAGTAGCACTTTCTGAGCAGTGCTGACATTCAGGTTGCAAAAGCAACTGTGCAAAGTTCCTGTGGTGGAAAAGGCCTACGTTAGGACTACGATAGCAAATTAGTTGAGATTGTCAATATTTACCGTTTCTTTGCAGAACAAACGCTGCATTTCCTCTGGCGGGAGTTGATCACTTTGTGCGGCAAGAAGTTGTTCTACAACCCTTTTACCGGCTGGTAAGAACTTGAATCCCCTCATGTTAGCAGGTCAGTTCACTTAAATCACAAAAACATATTTTCTATCTTACCACCAGTGCTTTCTACCCAGACAGATCTGAAACTTCTGCTGCCGCCCCTATGCAGTGGCGATGAGTGGAGTTTCTTTATGGTGCTCAAACATTAAAAAAATTACATTTGAAAAACTCAAGTGCAACGTGTCTTTCCATTTTTATGATCCATTCACCTCCATTGTCTTGGGTCGGCAGCAGAGGTGTCATAAAATGGTATCGCAAAACCTCAGCTCATAAAACCAAAACTCATCTGCATGGCTAGATACCACTAGAGGTAACTGGGAAAATATGTCCTTTTGAATTTGGCTGAACTGACCCTTTAATTTGCTATTTTGATGTCCTTTTGTGGATGCACAGTTACCTCTCTTTTGTTGTAGTTTCATTGATTAGTTTTTTAGTGATACATGAAAATATATATATATATTTTTTTTTTTTCCAGCTTAATCCGAGAATTTCCCCTGGCTGGTGTGGAGTGGCCTGGTGGGATCTTAGCTGATGAAATGGGGCTGGGAAAGACGGTGGAAGTTCTGGCTCTTATCCTGTTTCACACCCGGCAGAACCTGGAGCAGGAGACCCTCACCCTGCCTGTGGTGAGGATCAGTCGGCAGCTACACTGACTATGTTACATACTGACTGTGTTAAAAACACAGAATATCACCTTTTTCTTCTCTTTTGGTCTTGCAGGGAAAATCCGTGAATTATTTCGTACCTCCTCGTCCCCTAGAAAGAAAGCAAGTTATCCGCTGCAAATCTGAAGTTCAGCCTAAAATTAAAATATCCCACCCAGGTATGTCACTCACAATCCTCTCAGACATTACAGCTTTTATTGCCACTTCAGATTATTATTATTTTCGTGCAGCTGTGCGTGTCATGCTCCTCACTGCAATCAAGGAGATGAGATCTGGCAAAGGAGCCTCCGTCAACGCTATCTTCACCTACATCCGTGCCACTTACGGTTATGACCTCCTAAAAAACCGCAACCACATCAGGAAGACCCTGGCGAAGCTCATAGATGAAGGCCTGGTTGACCGGGTCAAAGGTCGTGGCTTGGCGGGGTCATTTAAACTGGGAAAGAACTACAAAGAAACCAAGAAGGCATTAGAAGGAGCATCTAAGTCTGTAAGAATAAAGAGCTTCAAATATAAATGCTTTATGCTACAAATATTACCTGGTTGTATAATGTAACTTTTGTCTGATTTCTTTTTTTTGTTAGAATTCCAAAAACACAGAGAGCACGCCCAGGAAAATGTTTCAGAGACGAGCAAAAGAGAAGGCAGAAGCAGCTCTGCAGAACTCTCTTGCAGAAGATCAAAGAGATCTGTACTCCCCTACATCTGACTGTCTAGTACCAGAGGAAACGGAAGAGGTGAGCGAGAAAGCAGATCAGTCGGATGACGTGCTCGATATGTCCACGACAGCCTCACAGATGTCTCAGGATAAAAGTGAGTCAGATACACGGGACATGCCCAGAATGGATGATCTATGTGAAGAAAGGGGAGAAGCTCCTCGGCTTGATTCACACGAGGAGACAGAAACCCCCACCAGAGCGTCTGTCGTCCCTTTCAACACCCCGGACTACCGCTTTGAGTGCATCTGTGGTGAACTGGGCATTGTTGACTACAAGGCTCGCGTCCAGTGTATGAACTGCCAGCTGTGGCAGCATGCAGACTGCGTCAACTACAAAGAAGAAAGCCTTGAAACTACACCCTTCTACTGCCCTCACTGCCTGGTTGCCATGAAACCCGTCTCCACCGGTGCCACCCTCATCATCTCCCCGAGCTCCATCTGCCACCAGTGGGTGGAGGAGATCAACCGGCACATCAAGTCCTCCTCACTGCGAGTGCTGGTGAGAAAATAGATAGATATATGAGTGTTGTGGTAGATGGTTTTTATCCACAAGGTAGAAATGTCACATATTACCATCTCAGCAATGGCATTATCAGAACCTCTCTGCACACTAGCACCAAGTTTTGGAAATGTCATTAGTTAGTGTGGTGGGTGGACAGGTCCAGGTAATTGATATATACAGTAGTCTAAATAGCACTGAAATGCAGTGTTAGTTGCCATGACTACTACTACTAATCATTTTCAACTTGTGTGTTTTGCCAGGCCTGATAGGAGTTGAGATTACAGTCACACATTAAAAGATAACATTACATACATGCAGCCCTTTATCTCAAGTGTGAGTTTTACATGATTAAGGCAGATAAGTGTGATGTTACATTCTCTGCAGAAGATGCTGTGTTTACGTTCCAGTTGTTGCAGCTGTTATAACTCTACACACAGTCAAACTCCAGTACATTTGAATTCTGAGACAGTTGCATTTGTGCATAAACAAATGTTTTTTGTTGCTTTCTCTTCCTTGTCTCCCTGCTGAAGAGGCCTCCGAGGGCCATTTGACTTTTATGCTTTATTAATGCACGTACGCACTTCTCTCCTCTTATCTCACAACTGTTGTTCTCTCACATTTTAACTTGAATTTTCTTGCACATCCACAAAGCACACACTGACAGAACTGTTTGCACTTTGCTAATTAATATCTTTATCTCAGGTTTATCAGGGTGTGAAGAAGCACGGGTTCATCCAGCCACATATGCTCGCCGAGCAGGACGTGGTCATCACCACCTACGACGTGCTGCGGTCAGAGCTCAACTACGTCGACATTCCCCACAGTAACAGCAAGGACGGACGCCGCTTCCGCAACCAGAAGCGCTACATGGCCATACCCAGTCCTCTGGTGGCTGTGGAGTGGTGGCGCATCTGTCTGGATGAAGCTCAGATGGTTGAATGTCCCACTGCGAAGGCGAGTTGAAGTGAATCCAGAGTAATAGAGATAAGATAATAAAGCATTGGGGGTTTTATTGGATGAGTAGTTTCTGTGTTTATAACCATATTTCTATATTAGAATATCATATTGATCCTGACCGCACAGTGTGGAAATGTTATTTATCCATAGGTTATATGTGCAATGTCAGACTATGTGTTTAATACAGTTTTATTTCAGTTTGTCTATTAAAACTTTGTTCATGCTCCCTTTTTATTTTACTATCAGGCTGCAGAAATGGCTCTACGTCTCGCGTCTGTCAACCGCTGGTGTGTCAGTGGCACTCCTGTCCAGAGAGGCTTAGAAGGTATTACCAATCAAAATCATTACCTAGAAAAAAATACCCCAAGTATCAAAGCAGGCCTTGAATAAGAGGCTCTGTTATTGGTCTCTTAAGGCTCTCAACAGTTAAGTCTTAAGCATAAAAACGTGCTTAAGACAATCTCTGATGTTGAACTGATGTTGTTTTCTGTACAGATCTGTATGGCCTTGTGCTTTTCCTGGGAGTTGACCCTTACTGGGTAAAACACTGGTGGGACCAGCTGCTTTATCGCCCTTATCAACGTGGAAACACAGAGCCGCTGTACTATGTAATTGCTCAGTTATTGTGGCGATCAGCTAAAAAAGACGTCATTGATCAGGTAGGACATCAAAAGTTATTTCAATTACCAAACTTTAAACATAATTTTTACTTACTTAAAGAATCTCTAACAGACAATCAAAAAGATTTTAATGATGACAAGACGTTATGTTGAATATCAGAATATGTGCTCTCTTCAGAAAGTGCAGTTCAAGTGTGTTTGATGATCTGTTTTTTTTTTTCCAGATCCAGATTCCCCCTCAGACAGAGGAGGTGCACTGGCTGCACTTCTCCCCCGTCGAGGGTCACTTCTACCACCGCCAGCACGAGGTCTGCTCCCAGGACGCTCTGGTCAAACTCAGGAAGATCTCTGACTGGAGCCTGAAACTTGGCAGCCTCGACCGCCGCACCGTCAACACCATCCTGTGCCCGCTGCTGAGGCTACGCCAGGCCTGCTGCCATCCACAGGCTGTGAGGGGGGAGTTCCTGCCTCTGCAGAAAAGGTAAAAGACACTTGGTATTGTGTTTTCAAGACGCTTGTAGGCGACAGGAGAGGTCTTTATGTGAAGGCAGCTGCACCGGTTAATTAACAATCTTGCTAGACTAAATAGAGTATCACAGCATTACTAACAGTAACAGACCGCAGCAACCTTTTTGTCAGTTATACTGTGTGCATTTGTGTTTATTTAAAGTTGATCCATTCTGTGTAATTTGCATTGGAGGGCTTGTTGAGTGGGTTTTTTTTCTGTGCCTTGCCTCCCCTCCCCAGCACCATGACGATGGAGGAGCTCCTGAAGTCCCTGCAGAAGAAATGTCGAGTGGAGTGTGAAGAAGCTCACAGACAATTGGTGTGCGCACTCAATGGCCTGGCTGGAATCCACATCATCAGAGGTATAAATCCCCACTTCTTGTACTTGTGCTCCCTGCGCTCCTAGTTTCCCATGGGAATCAGTTCAAACAAAACACAAGCCATGAACTCATCTTTGTGTCTCCCAACACTTTTTGTACCGAGATGTTTTGTCGCATCGCGTCTCAGTAAGGCCATATGTATAACGTGGCTGAGTGTGCTGGGGGGCGGGTTGTATGGCACGTCTCATTAACTCCACATGCGACGGACATATTGAGTGTCGCTAATAGTAACCGGCTCCTTTGCCACCTGCAGATGAGTTTGGAGAGGCAGCGGAGATGTATAGAGAAGTGCTTCGTTCATCAGAGGAGCACAAAGGCAGACTGAAAACCGATTCATTACAGGTATACAGCCTCATCCCATTCATGTCTTTTTCATATGTCTGTGATTATCATATGAAGGGCTTCATGTCTGAAATCAGACAGCCACTGTCTGACAAGAGACTTCTTATAGAATGAGTGATGGCATTAAAGTAAAACAAGTATCATTAGGTTTAAAATACAGTTGCTAAGCTCTTAAAGCTTTTGATTCTACTGACATTGATTCATTTATTTCTAACCATAATGGATAGTTTATATATTGCGAGTTTATATAAGTATTTCTGATTACTTGTGTCTTTTTTACTAAAACAGAGGCTTCATGCTACCCACAATCTGATGGAACTGCTGGGCGCAAAGCATCCTGGGATACCTCCTACGCTGAGAGACGACCGACTAAGTGAGGAGGTAATTCTAATAAATATTTCTCTCAGGAACTTGCATTTGTTCTTTTTGGGACTAAACCTGTGGTATCCGTTAGAGTTCCTCTCAGTTTTATTTTTATCGTTCTCTGTGTCTCTGAAGGCGGAGCAGCTGCGACAGCACTACATGACCAAATACGACTCTGAGGTAGCAGACGCCCATCAGGGTCTCCAGCCGGTGCTGCAGAACATCAAAGAGCTGAAACGCCAAGTGAGAACTCCTTTACATCTAAGCTGAAGCAAATTGTCCTTCATATTATAACAGATAATCTGCCAAAGGAATATACAGTATGATGTATACTACTGTGTTGTTTAGGAGTGCTAAGTCAGTGTTTGTAGACAAATATACTAGGTGATAATTACCTTTTCATAAAAATGCATTTAAACCTGATTAAGTGGTTCCCAAAGTGCGGCTCAGGGACACTCAAAAAATCAATTTGTGTCCCCAGAAAATGTACTAAGTTATATTTGTTTTGTTTGTTACTAATATGTTTCACATCCTCTCACAAACAGCATTTGTAATTTCATTATTTGATCGTGTATAGCAACAAAAATGGTCTCAGATGAGATTCCCTAGGACAAAATTTTAAATCCTATAAAATAGGGTGCATGGTCAAATTCAGATCTACTATTTGTTGAGTCCTTGACATGAAAAAGGTTTTGAATTTCCTGACCTGACTCACTTTATCACTGTATTAAGGAGCTTTCCATTAATTGTAATGGAAGTAATGACTAATAGGTTTTAATGACTAGTTTATTGTCTCGGAATGGTTCTATATATTAGGTATTTATTATTAGACTTTAGGTACGTGGGCTCTACCTTGACTTTAGTTTCTGATTCACTGAATGAGATTATTTCATAGCTGGAATGACTTTTGTTAATAATTTGATTCTAGAGAGGGTTTAACAACGCTGAAGTCAGATTGATCTGTATTTGAAGTAATACTGTAAATAAGACAAAACAAAAAAATATATATTTTCGTCATGTATCAAACTCATCAAGATCAAGTTGTACATGGCCATTCTTACACATTACTAAGATTGTCAAATAGATCAAATTAAATAAGAACTTAACGTGAATAACTTTCTTTCTCAAGGTCAAGCTGAATTCTCCCTGGTGGCTGGATGTTATCCAGAGGGCGATCCGGTGCTCCTACGACGACGATCTGGTGTCCCGCGTCAAGAATGAGCTGACGTCCAGCTACAAACAACAAGCCAACAAGCTCTCCATGGCAGACAAGTAAACTATTTATTTATGTATTTATTTAAAAATAGCATAAGAGTTCATCGTTATCCTCCCACAAACGTGATAAAAACAAATGGGGTATCCTGCAGGTTCCGTGATGCCTGTGGTCTGCAGTTCATACTCACAACACAAATGCAAGATCTGATGAAATCCCAAAAGACTGTGCGAGACGCGGTGAAGAGTCTTGAAGGCCCGGCTTCACAGAAAGTGATTGATGAGGTCACTATTTGTCACCTCAGGCCTGTGAGGCTGCCACTCAATAAGTAAGACATCAGCATTTCATGTCAGGAATTTATTGCCACTTTTTACCTTACAATACACAAATTGTAACATTTGATCACAGCTTTTGAATGTGTTTCATAAGCTTCAGCAACAGGAAACTCTGCTTTTTAAATTTTGACAGTGCCTGTTAAACTTTTTATTATGAACTAATATTCCTCTCTTGTCATATTTTTAGTTGTGTTTTTTGCAAAGCAGACGAACTTTTCACAGATTATGAGTCCAAGCTGTTTTCTCACACGTAAGTAGAGCAATATTTTTAGACCTGTCAGATTATCAATTAAAATTGCATGAAAACCTTTTTAATTGTTGATTTATGAGGAAAATTCTCTGACAGGGTGAAGGGTCAGACGGCCATCTTTGAAGAAATGATTGAAGATGAAGAGGGGCTGGTGGACGACCGTCTCCCCACCACCAGCCGAGGTCTGTGGGCAGCCAGTGAGACCGAGCGCACCCTGAAAGCCATCTTGTCTTTTGCCAAAGTCAAACGCATGGACCCGGAGATGGTGGAGGAGGGCAACACCTTCATGGAGCTGTTTGAGAACTGGAAGAAAGAGTACAAGGTTTGCACACACACACACACACACACACACACACTTACAACCCCTCTCTTTATTTTCAAGCATGCCTGTGAGCACAAGCTATTTAAAAAGCCAGAGTTTGAGTAACAACAAATTTGTTTCCAGTAATTAAAAAAGCTGTACATCCTCCTCCTCTGCATTAAAACTTAGTTGAAGGCAATAATGTCTCTTTGTTTGAGACTAAATGTCAAGAGAGGTTTATACATTTGAATGGGGTTGATTTAATCATTTAAAAACATACTTGAGATTCAGTATGTCAGAAATGTTTTATGCCCAGAAACACATGACGGTTATATGTCATTTTTGTAACCCATAATAAATTATAAGAAGGACCATGTGTTTAAAAATTTCAGCATCATACTCCTAATATTAAGTTATTTAGCAAAATATGTGTCATGAATAAAAACCACTTAAGTCAGTCAGAGTATGAGCTAGAAAGTGAGTTTGGAAAGCCGACATATTAATCATTGAATGACTGGTATTTATCAACAATCGCCCTCCTGCACAGTGTCATATTGTTGGCTGTACCAAATATACATATTGCCCCTTTTGAGAATGAGAAAAATAGACTGGAGTAAAAGCTACTCGTGTCCCTTCTTAGGTGCTGCATGAGTACTGGATGGTGCTGAGGAATCACGTGTCGGCCATCGATGAGCTGGGTATGGCCACCGAGAGACTACGTGTGCGTCTGCCTGATGAGCCCAAGCCCAAACTGCTGCACATCATCGAGCCACATGAGGTGAGTTAAAGACAGTGAAACTGTCAAGTCAAGTCAGTTTTATTTATATAGCCCAATATCACACATTTTCCTCAAGGGGTTTTACAATCTGTACAGCATATGAACCCTTTATGTTTAGACCCTCGATTCGAATAAGGAAAAAAAACATTTTGAAATGGGGAAATAAATGGAAGAAACCTCAGGAAGAGCAACAGAGGAGGGATACCTCTCTTGAAAACAGGAATATTGTGTTATTTTTGGCTGTAAAATCATCAAAAGTATATGTGTTTACCTACTTAATTTCCACTCCAAAACTGATTTTGATTTGCAGCGTCGCTTTACATCGAAGGCCCGTTTTCACACTAATGTTTAATGTGCTGTCCAGTGTAGTGTTTCTTTATCAGTAGATCTCAACCCAAAATAGGGCCACACGACCATTCGATACACTTTGCAGCACAGTTACCCAGATACACAGTGTATAGTCTGTCTCTTTAGCCAACATAACCAGCTTCCTCAAATGTAAAATGTGTTGATATCTTAGTTCTGCTTTGGATCATTTGAACTGCAGTGTAATTTATGTAATGAAGGGGCTGACTAATCACCTAAAGCTTTACTTTCTTTAAACTTTTGTAACTAATATGAACATGTGCATAATGTGGCTGGTTTTGTCCTAATTAATAAACTGTTGAGAGCGAGCCACATGTCGACACAGCAGACCCATCATGGAGGAATTAAAAGCTCAAGTCTAGCCTCTGACCCAGCGTTGGGCACAATTGTTTTTTGTTTTTCAAGGGATGTAATATTCTGCCTAAGCTATTTTTATTGCATTCCTGCCCTCAGCCCTCGGTTGTTTTGCTTCCAGGTGGAGCAGAACAGAGTCAAGCTTTTGAACGACCAGGCAGTGGCCAAGTCTCAGCTCCAAAAGAAGCTCGGCCAGTTTCTGTATCTTACGAATCTGGAGAAGGTCATTTACATTTTGATAGTAACTACAAAGCAGATACATTCTTTCCCAGCTCATTCAGACACTTTATCTCAAACTGTGTGGCATGATCTCACTCTAAATACCATTAATTCCTTTGTTCCAGTCCCAGGACAAGTCTACTGGAGGGCTGAACCCAGAGCCATGTCCCATCTGTGCCCGGCCCCTGGGACAGGAGGTGAGCATTGCTTAGTTGTAAGGAAGAACATGTTGGTGGGTGACTTTAAATGTCTCACAGATTGTAGTTGTATCATTGTTTTATGCAACATCTCTGCTAGTTATTGACTTGACTATCTTGATACACTGTCTGAAGCTGATTCGTCCTGCACCAAGATTCATGTGTTCAACATTTGGCATTTGGTTACTGAATATTGTGTGTACTGTCAGGCATGTGCAGAAACATATATTTGATGTTAGCAATGCGCCCGATGCACCCAGGAAGTCAGCAGGTGGAAGGTGTTTGCCTGATTAAGATTTTCATTTGTATCTTTGTAGAGTGAATTTAGGAATTTACGTGTGTGGCTGTGAGTTATATTTATATTTATCAAGTTTATTGGGTGGTTAGAAAAGAAAAATAGAAAAGTGAAAAACAGAATAAAAGTTACAGTAATGAGTTAATGAGCAACACACCAACCCAAACTAAGTTTCACTCTTTTCCCACATAAACAAGAACAACTTTCTTTTTCCAATTATTTTCCCAATTTTAGCATCCCTTCTTTGGCTTCCCATTGCTTCAAATATACAGTAAAACATTTTATTTATAAATTACAAGGTTAAATTGATTGGCTCCAAGCTATATTTCTGACCTACAAAGCTCTTACGTTGAGGAGCGCACACTGAAGTCGACAGAAAAAGCTCTCCTCACAGTTCCTAAGTCTGCACAGCTACTTCTGTGTTTTTCTTTTAACACTTGTTTTAAAACCGACTTTTAACTGACTTGAATGATTTTAACTGATTATTTACGGTTTAATTTTATTACTGTCTCTGTGGCTCTTTGTTTAAGCATTTAACTATGTTAAGAAAAATATTATGCAAATAAAGTTATTGTTTTTTTAGCACAAATCCCCAGTAGTGTCTTTTCATCTCATCCCGCTCTCTCTTTTCCAGTGGGCAGTGCTCACCTGCGGCCACTGCTTCTGTAATGAGTGCATTGCCATCATTTTGGAGCAGTACAGCATGGGCTCAAGGAGGCGGGCCATCAAGTGTGCCATTTGTAGGCAGACCACGTCCCACACAGAGATCTCCTATGTATTCACCACCCAGTCGTCCAGTCAGGACCAGGACATACCGGTCAAGGTCAGTCAGCAACACCGTCCTCATGTAATACAGGCCCAGATCTGGATTTTTATTTTTACTATGTCAGTTATGGTTGGATCTGGATGTTATGATTATTTGATTTGATTCCATCTGGCTTAATTGTCCAAACGTTGCTCACCTCAATGATATGAAATGAAATGTTATTTAGATGATATTTATGACCATAACTAGCTCTTATTAGGGGATTATGCTTTGAGTCATGCCTTGTAATGTATGTAATTGTAAAAAAAAAACACAGCTTTGGTCGGGCCACTATAACCTAATTTTCCTCTTCCTGTGGTTGTCAGGGGAGCCACTCTACCAAAGTGGAGGCAGTAGTGAGAACACTGAAGAAGATTCAAGTGACCGACCCCGGGGCCAAGTGTCTCGTCTTCTCCACGGTAACTGTAAACTATCCCCCGCTCTGTAAGATAGTGATTTATTTTGACGATATTGAGCTTGGATCTGACCCAGTTTGTTTCTTTTTCTCTCCTGCGCAGTGGCTGAGTGTCCTGGACATCATTGCTAAGGCCTTGTTTGACAACAACATGGAGTTCTCTCAGATCAATGGGATTCACAAATTCCAGGTTTGAATCTTCATTGTAACCTTTAAACCTAGGTTGACACTAATATTTGTCCTCCACCAACACAGCAATTCTCCAATTTGCTGCTACACCCAAACACATCATTCCTATGACTTTATTTTTAGGTTAAATAGATTTTTTGACCTGCAAACATACCCATAGCATAAGAAGATGGCGCCAATCCTGTTGTGTGGAAATCCAAGATACAATATCTTATTTGCCCAAGGCCATCTCTCCTGAACATTTTATGGAAATTCAGTCCAAGGTTTGTGAGATACCCTGCTGACAGACAGATGAACAAACAGAAAATAAAAAATAAAGACAATAAAAAAATACATATATATATATATATATATATATATATATATATATATATATATATATATATATAGGTATATATATATAGTAGAAAAGTATATATCAGTAAATATCTCACATCTGCCGCTCATATTGACTGTGATTCTTGTGATGGAGGTTGATCTCTGACCACTGATATGTTAAAAGTCTAAAACACCTCCAATCACTGGTTTATATTTTATTTGTTTAATTGTTGATTAAAGTGTAATTTGAAGATAATTTGTTTAGAGTTTGGCACATATATAATATAAAATATATAAATATATAAAAACCCTTTGACCTACTTTTTAGATCGCTATTGAGACGTATAAGAAATCCCACACATCTTGTACTTGAACAAATTAAGCCAAAAATGTTATATCACTTTGTAGACATCGCTTGACTCAGGTGTGATTGTAACTGGTGCACTGACTTCGATTTTCCAGGAGAATCTGTGCGCCTTCAAATACGAAGAAAAGATCAACATCCTCCTCCTTCCTCTCCACACGGGTTCCAACGGTCTGAACATCATCGAAGCGACTCACGTGTTGCTGGTGGAGCCGATCCTCAACCCTGCTCACGAGCTCCAGGCCATAGGCAGAGTGCACCGGATTGGCCAAACCAAGTAAGAGTCTGTCAAGTCTGTCAGTGTACAACAGTATTTTAACCAGGAGCTTTTTCAGCAGTTTATACTTTTAGACTACAGTTTTTATTCATAGCTGCTGTCGTATTTGTGACCACATCTATTGCTGAAGCTGTTACTTTGCTTGCCTGTAGATGGCGCACAGCGACACATCCACATCTTCAGTTCAAAACTGCTGCTGCCCTTTCTTTTCATGCTGATAGGTAGCACAGGTTGGACTGAGACTGCAAGGCCACAACTGCACTGCTAATAGTTCACCACACAGTACTACACTGACAGTTGATTGGTCTACACTGAATAGACAAATCCTGTTTGCACTAAAATGAAGCTGTTTTTTTGACAACATATTCTTTGCCATATCACAGTGTGAGATTAGTGATTAATCGATTAGTCAATCATCAGCTATTTTGATCACAATTAATCATTTCAGTCATTTTTCAAGCATAAACATTTGGTTGTGAGAATGTGAGAAATGGCTGATTTTCTTTGTCATATTATAGTAATAATAATAATTAATGAAATGTCTTTGTGTTTTTGACTGTTTGTCAGACAAAACAAGCAACTTGAAGACGTCACTTTGGGCTCTGTGAAATTGTGATAAGCATTTTTCAGTATTTTATTGACTAAATTGTTAATCGAGAAAAAATTGGTCGATTAATCGATAATGAAAATAATTGTTAGTTGCAGTTTAAGTCTTTATTTTCTGTAGAGACTTAAAGGTGCCCAAAAATGTATGTTTACATTCAGGGTTACTCACCAAAACACATCTAACAAATGTGTTGAATGCATCTCCCTCTTCAGAAAACATCTGCCAAGCCAGTTTTCACAAGCGATCATTGCTGTCATCTGTACAGTATTCACCTTTAATATTACACTTAATCAAAAGTGCCTCCACTATTTTGTACATTCTGTGTAACTTCTGTTGTTTTCTCTGTCCACCAGGCCAACATTTGTTCACAGATTCCTCATCAAATCCACAATTGAAGAGAGAATGCAGGCGATGCTGAAGACAGCGGAGAAAAGGTGAGAGCCACAGAATATAGGACATTTTTGTATTTAAAACTCATAAATTCAGTTGACTGAAAGTACTAATAAAAGCCTTTTTAATTCTAGTCACACCAGCACAGCCATGAAGCACTCGGAGGCTGCTGTACTGACAGTAGCCGACCTGGCTGATCTATTTACTGAAGACACCGAACCTCTGGAGTGAATCTGAACACCTGGATACGCAGGGAGGGAGGGATACCTGCTGAAGATACAGACAAAGAGAGCTCACTCTTTACACAGCGGTGATAGAAGTGAATTTGCACATTCCATTTTTTTATATAAACATCCTCAAGTTATCAAATGTATTTCCAAAAAGATAGGTAACTGACAACAGACTACATAACAGGTTTTTTAATTGTATTTAATTTCTATTTTTAAATCTCTCTGGGAGTATTTGTGAATTTGTCTCACTTGTTGTCCTAGTTGTAACTTACTGATTCAGTCACTACTTCTCCTGTTCAAGTACATGTATAATGATCACATTTGACTAGGCTGTACAGTATGGTTGCTTGTGTTAATCTCATATTAAGTATATGCATTTATATACAACTTCACTGTAAGTCAAACCAGTTGAAAATGGAGGATTTCCAATGCTGAAATCACATCAGTGATTGAGGTATTCTCACAATTTTCAGGAAATTAAAAGTCTGACGATGGCAGGGTGTCAACCTGTTACGACCAGCTCTTTTTGTCCAGAGCTTTTATTGTGCTTTATTTCTGTGTAGTAAAAATGGAAGCAGGAAGGAAGCCATTGACCTTTGCAGAGATTTTCTTCTTCCAGACAGTCTTCTTTAAGCTATTTGTCTGTTAAAACAATGCCAGACAATTCAGCCTAACACTTACGCCTGTCTTATTTGCAAGACAAAAAAAAGCACAAGATTCAGTGTCTTGGTAACTAATCTTGTAAATAAAACTCATAAAGGTCGGAAAATGTGAAGACACATGTAATCTTTTTCTTGTATTACCACTTTTACGTCACGTTTAACGGATATGTGGCTGTTTTGTCACATTTCTCCTGTTTCAAAGCTTTTTTAAATGTGATGAAAATAATCTTTTCTTTTTTTGTGATTGCATGCGTAAGTATTTTATGGTCTGTTCCACCACACACATGCACTCACAGGTCTTTGGCATCGTGACTGAATTGCCCTTGACTCGTAATGACTTTCTTTTCGCCTGACTGACTGGGATTCCCGCACCAGTAAAGATTTTAAAATGTCCAGACAAAGGACGTAGACAACAAAGAGTGCCAGCCCAGTACTGTTGTTCCTCTTTACATGGTTACCAGACTTCTTGTTGCTCCCTGTAGTAAGAAACAGTTGTAAGGTGTTTACTAAGAGGACATCACCGCAGTAGGCGGTAACATACGTGTTACCTTGGACTCCCCTCAGTTCCCCCTATTCATGTGCGGAATCTCATTGTTGGTGGGGACATCATTCAAGCTGGTGTTTTAAGGCCAGAGGGAGGCTCTAAGTTCATTAGAGCTGTGTTTCGAGGGTTGGAGTGAGAGAGGGGTACTACGTCTTGTGGTGACAGCGAGCTGTGGTGAATAGTCCCCAGAAGATTCACAGAGTTTCGGGGGAAAGGGCCAAAAGATAGTGGAGTGGCTGAGCTGAGAGAAACCAGAGGGAGAGACCTTGGAAGATGGCACCTGCCAGTTTGGTTTTCGCCTGGTTACTGTTCACCATGAGGATGGTCACCTCGGCAGTGTATCTGCAGCCTGAGGAGGAGGGTGAGCTCACACCTCACATCACGCAACCGAGACTGTGTCAAGGGTCAAACAAACTGCCTTTTTTTAGGGAAACCTTGTTCCTTTAAGAAGTCATTAGAGAGTCGTTTTTCATATTGACGATTATTGGTTTGACATGGGTTTCCCCGGCTGCAAGGGCTTTGAAATGTTCTTTGGTGTTACTAGTTTCTTTCACAACAGCAGCAGTATAATTTGTCATTAAACATGTAGCAGTGGAGAAAGAAGTATTCAGATCCTTTACTTAGGTAAAAGTAGCAATACAAGTAAAAATACTGCATTCAACTTCAATCTTACTAAAGTGCAAGTACAGAAGTATCAAGAGAATGACCCCTGTCAGATGTATATTACTATACATTATATTACTGGATCATTATTTTTGATACATAAATGTGTAAGCAGCATTTTAATGTAGTAGCAGGTCGAGGTGAAGCTAATCTTAACTACTTTGTATACTATTGGGTAGTTTAATCTATAAAAATACATCATATTTTAAGAATTCATCATATGCTTTGTATGTAAAATCTTATTGAAAAGTAACTTTAGCTGTTAGATAAATGTAGTGAAGAATCATGAAGTAGCAAAAAAATGGAAATACTACAGTACTTAAGTAAATGTACTTAGTTACATTCCACCACTGACATTTCGATATCGTGGCTGTAAAATATATGGATTGTCTATGAGATAATACACATAAATAGAAATATCTGTATTTGGAGTCTTAACCCAAAGTACCCAAAAGGGGTATACATTTTAAAAATCATCAACATCTCTTCACATTATCTTATGTGAATAAGGAATATTTGTGTTTGTGTGAGATTTAATTTGTTTTTATCTTCTTTCTATTAGAGCTCAATGAAACTGTCATTTGTACCAACGACCATATGGAGGTTGTTATTCCCAGCGCTTTTTTCCTCAACAAAGAGCCTCCAGTTTATGTAAGTGATCACCAACAATACTCTAAAGTATTTTCCCTCATCGTAGGCATTCCCTACGACTGATATCCTAAATTATTTGCAGTGCGATTTTGCTTAATAATTGTGTGTGTGTTTTTTCTGTTTAGGTTTGGGATTTGCATTTAAATGATCCAGAGTGCCGTGGCGTTGAGGTCGGAGATGACTACGTTTTCAGCATAAAGACAAATCTCTCCGACTGTGGGACAATAATGGTATCACCTTCAAACTTTTGCTCAACATTTGCATTAAAGTCTGCGACAGCTTCTTGGTCAGGTCGTGTCTGCAGGAGTCAAAGGTTCAAACTAACTAATCAAATGTTGCACGTGAACTCAGACATTTAGAGCAACTCTTAACAAAGCATGATGGCATTAGCTTTAAACAATATGAAGACAAACTACGCTTGGTATCTCCATTATTGACAACATAAGATCCCCATCATAATAAATTACCTATTTTACGATATCTACGGTTGTTGTGGGAACTGGCCCGCCAATCAGGATCTTTTCTGTGCCAAAAAAGGAGCTACTTCAGTCAGTTTATTGCACTTTACATAACAGTAAAAAACCCTTTTGCCACTTTTTTTCTGCTGTGACGTAAATGTGGACTGTGAAGACTCTGTGTTCAGACGGGCTCTATGGAATTAGCTCATAGCAAGTATAATAAGATGGACAGAGAAAGGCACATACTCTGAGCCCAGACAGAAAGGAGTGAAGAGAAAAGAAGGGGGTGGCGTATATGTCAAGAAAGAAGGGCGGCGTTGTTCCTTTTCCCTAAAACAGCGTAGGACATTATTCAAAGCAGCAAGGGGACCCTGAATGGCCTTGTAGTTCTAAATTATCAGGATTTACATGGAAATGATGATCATTTGTTGATGTTCACTGAATAGGAAAGGCCACAAATAATTGGCCAACTAGCCCCCTGATTATTTTAATCCGGCCACTCTCATGGATTCAAACTTTGGCATGGTTTAAATCCCTACTTCAGCACACGAGTGTCCTTGAATTGCTTGCTCGGAATGCATGAAGGTTTTTCTTGTAAAGCAAGCAAAAGGTTAACACAGCTTTCAACGGGGGAGGAAATCTCCCAGTGCTCCACCTCAGCAGTTTTACAAGGTTTTTGCATAGCGGCCGAGGAGAGTAAGCCTGCTCCGGATTAGGTGGCTGTTGCTAAAGGAGAAGAATGCTGTAGCTGTCAATCTTGCTTTCACCTTGAACTTTTACGTTTTAAACCCGCCGTCAGAGCAGAAATGACTGAATTGTTGGGTTTAAAGGTCAGCCATTTTTATTGAAACATGACAGCGTCCTCGCTCAGGTTTCAGTGACAGTTCTGCATTTTGTGAGACATGGAGACTTCGTGTTACCCAGTGATAAGTGCAAGTGCCAGTGGGGTTCTGTTGTGGAGCATTGAAGATCTGTTGCTTACTGTAGAGACCTGTCAGTGGAGCTCATAGTGGGGGGTTGTGTGTTTACCAAGAGGCAGTAAAAGATGTCTCAACTGTTAGGGCTCAAGGCAATTCATCCTGCTCAGTGACCAAAGAAGCCACCCTCAGCAGGAGCTCAGACAAACCTTGGACACAACCTTTTCACCCGTCCCCATTTTTATGGTTTCACCTACGTCAGCTGCCAACAGTTGAATATTGAACAGTATCACTCACATTTACAGTGTGTGAAAGGATGATAACTGCGGAAGTTATAGCTTGGGAAAGAGGTTACATAAAGGGACCTCAGTGACTCCTGTTACTTTTTAATGTGATTCTTACAACTGGAAAACGCTGCAGCTGCAGTATGGCCCTCTGACTTGTGTCATTTAGATTGTAGTAAACTGAATATTTGGGGGGTTTTGGCTGTTGGTTGGACAAAAAAAGACATTCAATGATGCCACCTTGGGCTGTGGGAAATTGTGCATTTTTTTACTGTTTTCTGATGTTTTATAGACCAAAGGATTTATCGATTAATCAAGGAAATAATAGATTAACTGATATTGATAATAATTGTTAATTGCAGCCCTAATGTCAAGTACTGCTGTCCTTGCATTATGTAGAATCAGTACTGTGAATGAAGCAGTTTAATAAGCCTGTTTCTAACTATTTTGTTTATTTGGATCCTCATTAGCTGTTAACAGATCAGCAGCTACTCTTCCTGGGGTCCTTATTCCATTTGATAATTGATAAATCGTTTAAGTCATGTTTCAAGCACTGATGCCAAACATTCTGTAGTCCTATCTCCTCAAATGTAAGGATTATGATATTTTATATGATAGCAAATTGAATATATTTGGGTTTTGGACTGTTTGTTGGACAAAATAAGCAATTTGAAGATGTCACCTTGGGCTTTAGGATATTGTGTTTTTCACACAATTTTCTGACATTTCATAGATCAATAAATCAATAAATTAAACAAGGTACAACTCTGCAGATTAATCAATAATGAAATAATAATTTCTTGCAATCCTGGAATGCTGATTAACACGTTATTTGTATTATCAAGGTTCACTGCCTAGTTAGCATACTGTTATAGAGTTTGGATCCAGACTTTCAGATAGCCTCAAAGTAGACGAGTGTAGGTCAGGGTCAGTGAGCCACCAGAACTGTTGAGCTGTCTGAGGTTTTCACTCACCAAATTAAATGAAACATGTAAGGAGAGACACTCTCTTGATATGAGATACCGGCTCTCTTCAAGCTCTTAACATCCATGCCAGATTTCTGCAGTGGTTCTCACACAAAATAGCATAGCGAATCATTTTCTTGTATTTGCAAAAAAATAAAAAATAAATAAAAATAATAGTGAAAAAATACTAAAACAGTTATAGAAATGTATTGCACTTAGCAGTTAAAATGTCTCTTACTTCCTTTTACCTTTTTCCTATTTGTCTTTCTTGGTCTCTCCTTAGGCCTCAGATGACACACACATCATGTTCATAAACACTATACACAACAACGACTCGGATATCATAACGAGAAACTTCATCAACATAACATTTGTATGCCGCTACCCCATCAACTACATGGTCCAACAGCCCAACGGTGAAAACATGATTAGAGTTGATGTCAGGTAAGTGTTTATTTTTAAATCTAGATCACTCCTGAATTGAACGTAAAATGATTTGGTTTTAACATGTGTCTCTGTACAGAACCATCACTCTGAACACGGAGGATGGGAACTTTTCGGTGTCAATGTTGCTGTACAAAGATGAAGCCTTCGAGGACAGATGGACCACTGTGCCATCGCTGACACTGGATGATGACATCTTTGTGAAAGTTTTCATGGTAAATAACCTTGAGCAACAAAGTCCTTTACTATGTTTTGTTTTGTTTTTACTGCAGAGTATTAAACACTTGAACTTAATACCTACACCTCACACTGACCTGGAGATTGTGTAAAAAAAAATAAAAGGGGAACATTGGGAGTAAAATGTAATAATAAGAGAATAATAAGAGTAAAAAGCCTGTTTAAGATGACTCCTGAGACTCCAGAGATTGTGGATGCTGAGCTTTGAAAAACACATTAAAGCGTTTTCAAGTATTCCTACTATTGACAGCTATTTTTGGAGTAGGTTAAGAACGTTGTTACATGATGTTAAGCAATATGTTGTGCTGCGGGATGTTCCAAGCAATTCTGGAAATCTAACACTCCACCCATGACCAGATAGTAATTTGAGTGCTGATCCTCTTCTCGTCCATGTCTTTGTAACCTCTTGGTACAGCTGTTGTTTACGTACTATGAATCATCATTTTCTGGCCCATTATGGAGTAGTATTGTGTAAAGAATGACTTGACTGTCGCCCAACCCTGTCTGTCTCGTAGATACCGGCTCACCTGATGCTGCGTATGGAGAGATGCTGGGCTACGCCAACCAGTGATCCATACAGCAATATTCAGTACACCTTCATCAGAGACAGGTCTGCCTCAGAACAGTTTAAACATAAGTGTTTTTTTTTTTGTTTTTTTTAATGTAATACGAGCAAATAGGAAAAATGAAACATCTCATAATGGAGCTATACATTGGCAAAGCCTATTCTTTTCCATTTGCCATCTTGCAGCTGAAAAAGTTAGAATAAATAGGGTAAGATTTATATATTCCCACAAGATACTTTATAGATGGTATGTTGAAACCTGCTTATGGCAAGCTCTGTGGCTGTGTTGTTTCACCACACTTGCAAACAGCTCTAAGTCCTCTTACAGGAGATGAGCTGCAGGAGCTGTTGAAATCTGAAATAAGAGAATTTGTTGCTTAGTGAGCTGGCCAGCTCTCAGGGCCTGGTCATGTGACTCCTGTCTGAGAGGCCATATGCGTTTCAGTTCAACAGCTGTGCATGCCCTTGACAACCAGGCAGTATTTGGTACTGTTAGCAACAGCAGAGCAATGAAATGCACAATGCCAGAGGGAAAAGAAAACACTCAAACAAATCTGTCTCTCGCTGTGTTGAATCACTTAGATGGTGTTTACATTATTTTCTTAGCTTTGCAATTCATCACATGAGCTGAAATCTGTTCCTTGTCTTTATTTGTAAAGTACAGTATTTCATTCTAGATTTAAATCTCACTACCACCAGGCCTCCCTGACTTCTTTGTCTCCCTTCCGTAGCTGCCCGGTGTTGTCAAATGAACAGACACTGAGCGTGCTGAAGAATGGCCAGGGTCCAGAGGCCATGTTCAGGATACAAATGTTCAAGTTTGTCGGTGGCTCTTACACCAACGTCTTCCTCCACTGCAATGTCCAGATTTGCCACAACACCGTGGGGCTGTGCCAGCCTGTGAGTGATCTCACTCAACACCCATTCCTCAAACTGGTAGTCAGAGGCCAGTTCAGACAAGCAGCCTACTATATTATGTGCAGCTTATGTCCTTAATATAGACCCATCAGCCCAGAATTGTTTGTCAGCCATTTGACCTTGAGACTCATAGCATCTTTCTTTCTTTCTGTATTTGCCAAACAGAACTGTTCCGGTGAAGACGGATTAATGAGGATACGGAGAGACATCCCCCTGTCCCATACAGTGTCTTATGGACCAATCAGACGACTACTAAACAACAGTGAAAAGCCCAATCTGAGTATGTTTTCACCTTTTATATAACCTCTGTAACTCATATGGATCTTAGAGCTTCAGCTTTTACATCTTCAAAGCTTAGAGATTCTAGATAAGTGTATACAATTCACATGCAAAGTGGAGTTTCACCTGTGTCCTTTTCTCTGTAGATGCAGGCAGAGTCCCTCCTGTGGAGACCTTTGTCCTCGGAGGGCTGCTGGTCGTCTTGCTGCTGATCACAGGAGTGTTTGGGAGGCTGTGGCTTCGCTCCAGACGTTTCTACCCAGCGCAGGAGGCGCAGCTCACCCTGTCCAACATTCACCACATCTCAGAGGTGGCCTCATGAGTCAGGGGATCAGGGACCTTTTCCAGCAAAGAAATGGACATAAAAACGCATAAACATGTACAAATAAAAACACACATGTACAGGTGTGATTTAAGATAATAATGAAAGTCTTGCATATGTTTCTCTTTATAGAATGAATTTCTTTAATTGTAAGAAATCACCTTAATAAAGGTCTCCTTCAAGTGTTGTCCTTGATTTTTTTTTTCCCAGTGGTGAAAAAGTGCATTTACTCGAGTACTGGATTTAAGTATTATTTTATGTCATTTTGCTGCTAATACTTTTGTACTTCTACCTAAGTAAAACTTTTAATGCAGTTCGTTTACTTGTAAAGTGAAAGTGTGTTATTGCAACTTTTACTTAAAGTATAAAGTTTTATTCTATATTTTTCTCATTGTCAAATAATCCCATTAAAAGACCAAAACCAACCGTGTGCTAGTCTGTCCTGTCTCAGTACTATCTGACTTCCCTATATAGTTTCATGTTTAATAAAAGCTAAATAATTCCCTAAAACAGATGGCCACTGTCATTTATAGCAAATGTTACTCAAACGGGAGCAAATAATGAATTTGTTGGGGACTATTTCAGCCGTGGATTAGTACACATTACTGAGTATTTACAGCACCTGGAAATAAGCTACACTGCTCATGTTCGTGGTAATAGAGGAGCACGTCACCCAATGCAACTGTGTGGCTCATTAGTGTGTTTTTAATATGTTTTGGACAATAACAGAGGTCTGTGGCACAGAGGAATAGGCTGTATCAGGCTTTGGCTTCACAGGCAAGTTTGTAGGATCAACTTATTCATAGTTTATGACTATAAATGAGATTGCTATTAAGGAAAATATAGATTATCAACAGCTTTAGTACTTCATCCACCACTATTTTATCCTTTATATATTTGTAAGTAATTTGAGTCACCTAGCAAGAGTCTGTACCCATTAAAATCCCAAAACAACAGCAAAGACATTTCATTAGTGATTACATGTAAAACTGTCCTCAGGGTATTCCCCAGTCTGTCTATTTCAGTGCTCTCTCATAGGTCTGCGTCCATAAACCTATGACTGGGCCGCTTACGTGATGACGTATACTGCGGCGCCCCACTCCGGGATCAACACAAACGCCGACCGACCGACTCAGAGTAGCGAAGGACTCACAGCAGAAGAACCAGCCGCAGCCAGTTCATATCATAAGAAGATTTGGACACATTTAATACTGGGAGATACGTATGTCGCTGTAGTTTCCGCATTGCTGATGCCGACGGAGCTGATATAAGTAAAGAAATACTGATAAAATACACCTGGAGAACCCCGTAACTCGGGTAAGCAGTTTCTAGAAGCTACCAGCTATCTCACTTAGTAGGCTAACGAAGTGTAGCTGCTAATGCTAACTGGCTGGCCATGTTGTTGATGCTCTTTTGTTTAACTTAACAAAGTTTTGCGACTTATCAATTCACTCTTTTCCGTTACGCAGTTATCATGAAAACAACTTATAGTTAAACAGACTATGGCGATATTGTTGGCGCTAACACTGTAATTGCGTGTAACTATTAGAACCGGCTGTTATTGTGTTGTTTGTGTTTTTAGCTGTTTGCTAACCTGCCAGCTATGTTTGCGTAATTTAGCTAGCCGTTGTTGGCCATGACTGCAAATACGTGAACAATAGCTCTCCTGTGTGGCTTTGCGGTTTGGACTTGGCAGCATTGTTGTGTGTCTTTTAAATTATTGCTTGCTGTCCTTTTAGCCAGCATTCATTATTCGACAAATCCCTTCACATAAGTAACACTACCAAATAAGCCCGAGGCTAATGATTCAAAGGTATTTACCTCGTGGGCTTTTAGACAAACAGTTTGCATAAGATATTGAAATTCAGACTTGTCACCAAACTCCATGAATGAAGGGCAGTTCTCAGAGCCTAAAGGTGTGAGGGGTCAGGTTTGCCCTGAAGTGTCACCATAAAACCTAAGAAGGGTGTTGTGAAATGTAACTGAACAGCCTCAAGATTTAGTAAACACGCACGGAGAGAGAGAGAGAGCATGTGTGAGACTAAGTTACAGAATAGTTTGAAGGCATGGGACTTAATGTGTGTTATGTCTGAGGGTTGCATTAAAGCCTGTGGGATAATGTAACACCAGCATGCTCTGTTCCAGCTGACTGCTCCATGTGCTTGTTTAAAAACATTGTTACCATGGCATTTGGTTTCTTGTGAAACTTGTGAAATAAGTATATTTTTGCTGGCTTTGTTTCAGGGTTGAAACCTTCATACCTTTTCCCTGCCAGAACCTGTTGAGCAAGGAGCAATACAGTAAAAATGGAGAACCTGCACTCCCACTGCCTTAAATGCATCAACAGAAGATGCATGGTGAGACCAGAGACTGGCGTTTGCTGTGACCTCATTGGCTGTCCTCTTGTCTGTGGGGCAGTTTTTCACTCATGCAAACTGGAGGAACACCGTCTACTGTGTCCATATGAGCGGCTGCCATGCCTTAACAGCGGATTTGGCTGCCCGTTCACTATTGCAAGGATCAAGATGGCACAACACCTTGAGACGTGCCCAGCGAGTATAGTATGTTGTACTATGGAGTGGAATCGCTGGCCTGTGAGCTACTCTGACCGTAAGTCCTATGAAAACTTGAGCAAAGACTTTGATGACGTGGAGCAGCTAGATATGGCCTTGGCCCTGCAGGATCAGAGGATGTTGTTAGAGTCCCTGAAGGTCACGACCACCGTGTCAAAGAATGGAGATAAGGAAGGGGATGGAAGTGACAGAATGGCAACAGCATCAAGTCTATCAGAGACAGTGTTAGGTAATGGAACAGTGGAAATGGAAGAGGAGCCCTATAATGAGTTGTATAGAGCCTCAGTGGAGACGAGCAGAAGTTTAGCCGCGGCCTTGGACATCCTCTCCAATTCCAAGGATATTGGTGTAATTGTTGGAAATTTAAATGGGGAAAAGACCGGCAAAAATGGAGCACTCCACAATGGAGAAAATGGTGATAGTCATAATGTTTATGTCGCTGAGGGTGGGAAGAATGTAGACATGCAAGAGAGTGACTCTGATTCAGAGTGTGAGCTTGGAGCAGTAGGTGGAGTGGATTGCGCAGTGGGGACAGATGGAGAAGACGGTATTGGCTGGGCAGAAGAAAATGATTTTGTAGAGTTGTTTTTTGAAGAGAAGGAAGAGATTATCGAGGAGCCAATAAATGATTCCAACCTTGTCTGGCCAGATATGCCTCAGAATTACGTGCCTGTCATAGCACTGGAACCTCCTGTGCCTCAACAAGCACCACTTGCACCTCCGATGCCATTCCTGCTGTCTGATCACGTGAGAAATAACTTCTTACAACACTTACCTACTGAGCTCAGGTACAGGTGTTTGGAGCGTAAACTACACAATGTAGAGGTGCTTAGAGGAATAAGTATGTTTACATTTAATGGACGCCGGGCTCTGCTGTCAGACCCTTACTTGTTTCGAGCAAAGATGGAGGACAAGGCAGTAGACACATCAGACCTGGAAGTAGTAGATGACCCCATGGGCCTCCACGGCATTGATCTCATCACTGCAGCTTTGCTCTTTTGCCTCGGTGACTCTCCAGGAGGCAGAGGAATCTCAGACAGCAGGTTTGTCGATGGCTA
Organism: Macquaria ambigua; assembly: GCA_008360985.2. NCBI lineage: Eukaryota > Metazoa > Chordata > Actinopteri > Centrarchiformes > Percichthyidae > Macquaria > Macquaria ambigua. The sequence continues at coordinate 103,543 of VMKM01000587.1, read as the reverse complement.
CCACATTGACTTTGGTACTCAGACATTCTCCTTCCCTTCAGCCATTCTTGCAACCAACACCATGGTGGGAGATATCGCTTCAGCTTCAGCCTGCGATCACGCCAGCCCACAGCTTTCCAATCCAAGCCCCTTCCACACACTCAGGCTGGACCTGGTGCTTGAATGTGTGGCCCGATACCAAACAAAGCAGCGCTCCATGTTCACATTTGTGTGTGGGCAGCTGTTCCGGCGGGACGAGTTCTCATCTCATTTCAAAAATGTTCACGGTGATATTCACGCTGGACTCAATGGCTGGATGGAGCAACGCTGCCCCTTGGCCTACTATGGCTGCACCTACTCCCAAAGACGATTCTGCCCGTCTGTACAGGGCTTCAGAATCATCCACGACAGGCACCTCGGCTCCTTTGGAGTTCAGCCTGGTTTGCCCTTAAAAACTGGGGACGACCTCCCAAGAAACACCTGCCACTTTGGCTCTCCGTGCGATCAATTCAGCGATCTTCCATTTGAGGTGTTGCAACATGTAGCAAGCTTCCTGGACAGCTTTAGCTTGTGCCACCTGTCCAGAGTGTCCCGCACCATGAGGGATGTGTGTGCTAGTCTGCTCTCGATGCGTGGCATGGTCGTCCTTCTGTGGGAGAAGAAACGCCGTGCCGATGGGTCTCCTTCATGGCAGATCACAGACAAGGTTAGTCATTTTTTGCTATTATTAAAAAAACACATTTGATAACTTGTTTCACCTGTTTTCTCTGTGGAACCATGGTACAACTGTACCCTGTCACAGCATGACCAGTAATAGATCGATTTTCTATTGTTTGTCATTCAGGTGTGGCGATTCAGCACAGCTTTTGGTACAGTGAACGAGTGGAAGTTTGCCAACATCGCCAGCATGGCCGACCACCTCAAGAAGTGCAAGTTCAATACGATTTCTCGTCGGGAAGAGGCGATCCCTCTGCCATGCATGTGTTTCACCAGAGAGCTCACGAAAGAGGGAAGGTGTTTACGTTCAGTTCTCAAACCAGTAGCATAAGTGATTTTTAAAGAAGTCATCTTTTGGACATTTCTGAGACCATTAGAACTTAAATACACATGTATTTTCCTCCAGTGTTTACAGACATTAGTCTCCTCCAGCCTCCAAAAGATAGAAAACTCCTGGTTGAACGTTATGCTTCACAGTGGAAATAATCTTCACTCCCATAAATAAGACAAAACCAGTAGTGGGCTGATTTATCCTTCAGTGGAGGCTGTGCTACAATCACAGATCGGGACTGTAAACAAGCAAATAAAATTGCTAGCCTTGTATCCTCCACTCTGATGGATTTATTAATACCAGTGTACTGAAGTTGTACCCACTCTTGACATTGTGTAAATAGTCAGATGTTTCGATGTAGAATGTTTTTATTTTTATATCAAAAAACTCGGTACTGTGCTACAATGGAGGTAAGAGTAGAGCCTTAACTTATGATACACTTGATTTTCTAGTCATGAGGTTGTTCAGAAGATCTCAGTGAGATTCCTGTACTGCTTTTAGCTGGAACAGTTTACTGGTTTTATATCTTATCCTGATACCTAGAGTGACCATCTGCTTAGAGCTCATAGATTTCATGGCTTTAAATTCTACATTATAAGACTGACCAAACATCTGTGGTAGCTGTGCACGATGTATGCCATCTTACAGGATGGTCATACTGTATTCACTGTGGGTGTTGATTTTTTGTTCACCAGCATATGGATGTCACCCTCATCATGTTTGGTGTGTAAATGTAGTGTGGTTTGGCAAGTTATAGCAGTAACAAAGGTGGTCCATCTTCTTTTTTTTTTTTCTTATCTCACCTCTGACTAATGGGCCGGCTTGTTAGTCAGACGAGAGATAAAGTAACACTATTCACCAGCCAAATGGCAAAACATTTTTAGCTATGGTTGGCTTGTGGTTTGCCTGTTCTACCAGCTATTTTTACAAGTAGCCAGCAATTGTTTGTGGGTTGTTTTATACACAAATCTAAATGTAGCAAGTAAAATGATGAATGTACTCAGTGATCATAAGAATCCATCAGTGACTGTGGTTGGTGAGCAGAAAGCTTGGTTTCCTTCCCTCAGTGTCAGACCTCATGAAACCCTGCAGGCCAGGGGTTAAGAAATGTAACGAGCACACTCTTCCCTCCAGTAACGATCGTCACTAATTATGTTCATATTCATTATTTATCATGGTTGTATGTCTTTGGCACTACATGTCCACTGTGTTCAAATGTTGTTGGCGTCTCAGGGTTGTAGCATGAAGCTTTGTCTCGCAGTAGATTGTGTGTAGTCACCATAATTGCAGAGAACGACATGACTTGTCAGCTACTTGATTATTGTGGGGTCTTAGAACTGACTGGTGTACCACTCAGTATTATAATAACATAACAGTGTGTGTTGCAGTGCTGGACTAACAAATTACATGTTTTCATGTTTGTCATCCATCGATGTCATGTTTATAACTGAAATAGGCGGTCAGCAAAAATGCAGTTTGAATGTTCTTTGGAGTGATCAGACTTGTCAAACACCTTTTTTAATAATATTTTTTAGTTTGGATTAAGAAACAAGGTCTAACAACACGTGAACACGACACCTTTTGCTCCCTTGTGTGAGAAAATAGCTTCAAATGTTTTGCAATGTGGAAGGCAGATTGAAAATGTCACAGAAAAGTAACTGATTACTGGTAAGGAAAAAAATGTATATTCCTTTTGAGAAAATTGTGTGTTTTTGTTGTTTTTATATTTTTGAAGTTTGATGTAAAGCCCAAGCGATGTCAGAACCAAGCTGTCTTTTTACTCGAATAAGTCCCAATCTGTGTTTGGTTTATTTCATATTTTTTTTGTACTGGTACTTGTATTTGGAAAGAAAAAGAATCTGCCTCTGTAATGTCTAGATTTGTGTTTGAATTATTGATTTGCACATGAAGGCATGTACTGTAAAATTTAAATCATAATACTGAGGGGGTTGTCTTTGCTCAAGTAGCGGGAATTATACTCCCTCATGTTTTGCATGTGAGTTTGATGTAATGTGATTTGATGATGAAATGTGTCAGTCAGTCCAGTTGCAAACTCATTTATACAGTTTATATCTCAGGCACAGTGCATCAGTTTAGTACATTTTCATATTAACTGTTACGTTTTCTTTTTTTTAACTTGTATGGTAATGAACTTCAGCCACATGATCACATTTTTCCGGTTTGATAGATGGAGTGGAGTGTATGACCTGAGCATGAAATCAGTCTTTTGCTCTGTTGAGGTTCATACAACATTAAAGACAAATGTATTTAATTTGCAGCACACCTCTATTGTTTTAAAGTAATGCAGTCTTTGCATGCACCTGGAGTGTATCAACACTTTCATCAGCATTTTAAGTTTTGTTTTCACTCCCGCTGAAGTGTATTTTTCACCACAATTTGCCAGCTTCATTTGTTTGACCTCTGAAGCATTTTAATAAAGAGACTCTCGGTTTTTAAATGTTGATTTTATTTTATTTTTGTCCTTTTATTGCAGCAGTTCTCAACCATGTGCTGTTCAAGGCCCAAATCTTACACTGTTCCTGAGCAACATGCATCACCTGCTTCACAGTGCTTTGTTTAACTAACAAAGTGTCAACAGAGAGCTGCCTGGTTAAGTAGAAAATGTAAAAAGGTAGTTGTGTGCACACCCAAGCCTGTATTTAGGTCAGATACAGGATAAGAAAGTCTGAAGTATTCGCACACTGGATTAAATCTCCCAAAACCTTATTGGACTGAAAAAAGGCAAAGATTTAATTCAACTGGCCAATTTTGTTTTCAGGCCAATAAAGTTTTAGGAACTTTAATCCAGTGTGGATACTCTCAAATGTCCCCTAAAATCCAAATTGTGGGCTTTAGATGTTAGCAAAGGCAGGAGTGATCCACTTCTTTACTACAATGAGAGAAAAGTTAATGGACCAGTTTAGTGGCAACATATTCACATATTTTACAGCTAGATGGCGCCAGATCCAAACAATGTCACCTTACGAGATGAAAAGGATTCTGTCCAGACAGAAATGTGCTCTCCACTGTGATGAATCAGTATGTGACTTTGTTTTTGTCTCATTTTAATGTACAGTAAATAGGATAAAGGCGAAATTGGCTTTTTAAGCATAACCTACAGGTAGGAACACATTGCTATAATTAGAAATCACGTCGCAACTTGTTAAGAGTCACAGACAGGAATGCAGAACTGTGTTTTATCTGCCAAATCAATATTTATATATGTTTACGTGTCGAGACAAACTCAGCATGTAAGGACAACAACTCGAAGTCCCCGGAATTCCTCCGCGAGCCAGTTAAGTTCGTTCTTGTTTTTCCACGAATGACGTTCAGTTTAAAATTTCCGATTTTTACCAGGAGTGGGGTTCGAACCCACGCGGACATTTGTCCATTGGATCTTAAGTCCAACGCCTTAACCACTCGGCCATCCTGGTGTGTGCCCAACAGCAAGCCTATCACAACAGCGTGAGAACAACAGGTAAGTCTACCTGAGTAAATTGTGCAAAGTTATGCTTTCAGTAAATGGCCACCACAACCCACACAGCGCTGCCGAGGAAGTGCAATCATCACAGCCCTGAAACCTATTTCAACAGAGCAGAGGAGGGTTATTCTGCAACCACCCACTGGTGTCTCTCATGATTAGTGTGAAGAGTGATGATGGTCTCTAAGCTTCAGTTTAACAGGTGAAAACTGGGAATCCCCCAGTGGGTAATGGACTGCCGCACACACAGGAGAATAAAGGTCTTTTTAATTTCACTAACATTACACTCAAAAGGACAGTGAGATAGACCTGCTGCGCAAACAGAAAGCACTCTGACCTGATTAGTTTCCAGTTCTCTATTGTTGTCACACTGCCTGAGCGGGCACTCGTGCACACTGATTCGGGTGCCCTTTTGTATTGTATGAATACAAAACAATCTGAGAAACCTGATTCAAATCTAATTGGCTTTGGTTGTGCAACAGCGAATCAGTGAAGCTACAGAAAAATATGGGATTGAAGATGATACCGTGTCTCTGAAAAGTGGGGGCAATAATAAGAAAGCTTTCTTTCCTGTGAAGCAACAGGTCTTGAGAAACATGAAGCCCTGGGCTATAGCTGGTGATAACTATACATGGGGGTTGCACAATCCCCACACATCTATCGTGCCTCCCCAACTTACCACAGTCAGATGCTGTGTTGCATTCAGTGTGTTTCTTAAGACTTGTTAAGCAATGGATGTAATGATAAATAGACCTACTTAAAAGTTCCAATTTCCAGAGTAGCTAGAATCAGGCTGTGAAAACTAGTCTACATATCTATTAAAAAGCCACTCTTTATTTACAATACTTAAATATCTCAAATAACATTACAAAGTTAAAGGACAAAGCTGAGACATTGCATTAAATTATAGCTTAGATGTCTTAACAGTAATCGTGCAAAGCTGTTCTCAGTAGCAATCAGGAAATGTAACACCCATATCTCACTGAATATACATTTGCATGTGGACGTGTGGTTTGAAGTGTAGGCCTTTTCTCAGACCAGCTCAGTGAGTGTACTACTGCTTCATTTGAACTAAATAAATACACAAACTAAAGCAAAATATTACAGGCATCTTTGCATAGGAAGCTGATTTCAATCTAATCTCAATTAAAGATTCAGTTGCAGCAAGGGAAGCAACAACAAAACAGTTTCTTGCACGGATTGTTTTTCTTGTATTTCACAGCCTTCTTGATCTGAACTGTGGCCTTGGCAACATAGTCCTGAGTGGCACATACATTTGCTTCAATGTTATCCAGCATGCAGCCCTGCTCCTCCACCAGCAGGGCCATCTGGGAGAAAAGCTCATGGATGTCCCTGATGCGGCCCTCCAGCTCCAGCAGCTCCTTGTGCCGGTTCTCGATCTCGTTGAGAGCCGATCTGGCAGTCCTTCCCTCCAGGAGGAGATTATCCGAGAAGACGTTCCACTTGCCCGTCTCGATCATCTCGTCGATCTGCTCCCTGCTCACCTCCTTGCCCATGATCTCCGCTTGCCTCTGGATGCGGGTCTTGCAGTTCTCCCTCTGGACCATCTCAGCCTCGTTGTACTCAGACATGGCCTCGTGGAAGGCGCTGGTTAGAGACACATACTGTGAGCGCACCATGCGAGCCACAGCGGATGTAGACCCGTGCTCCTCCTCCAGCTCTTTGCTCAGCTTCCCCAGCTTCTCCAGCCGAGCGTAGATGGCCTCCCCTCTGGCCTTGATGTCCCGTCCGAGCGCGTTAGAGTCCCGCTTGATGCTGCTGATCCTCCTGACAGACGTGAGGAACCTGGTGTTCTGCTTTCCAAGACGCTTCACGTCCAGTTTGAGCAGCTGCATTTCCTTCCTCATCGCCTGGGCGTCTTTGTAGAGCCTGTCCATCACATCCTCTCCCTCAAACACGATGGCTTGTTGCTCCAGATGCTGCTCATCCTCGGAGGTGTGGCTGTGGTTCTCCTCAGGCCTGCACTCCTCCTCTGCAGGCTTGGAGGCCTGCAGCTCTAACAGTCGGTCCCTCATTTCACCTGCAAGAGGGGTCAGGAGCCTTTACTAACCTCTTTAAAGGAATAGTTAGACATTTTGCAAAATAGGCTTATTTGCTTGCTGATGGAGAGTTAGATGAGAAGATTGATACCACTCTCATATCTGTCTGTTAAATATAAGGCTACAGCCAGCAGCCGATTAGCTTAGCTTAGCACAAAGACTGGAAACAGGGGGAAACAGCTAGCCTGGCTCTGTCCAAAGGTAACAAAATCCTCCTACAAGCACCTCTAAAGCTCATTAATTAACAAATTCTATTTTGTTTGTTTAAACCATACAAAAAAACAAAGTGTAAAAGCAACAACTCGTCATCTTACAGGTTGCTATGTTCTGGCCTATTTTTTGGCTCCGAGCAGTTGCCAGGCAACCAGTGGAGGCTCCGGGAAGTTACTGGTCTCCTCCATAAAACAGGAAATTGTGGAAATGTCCAATAAAGTAATACAAATGAATATAGCAGAACTTTTTTTGTTGTTCTTTCCTAACTCATCACAAGACCCCTCCGATTTATTTTGTGGCCCGTTAGAGGGGCCCGACCGCCAGGTTGGGAACCACTAGACTAACCAACCTAACTGTAAAGTAGTTACAACCGGCTACAACAGTAAAATACTGCTTATACGATGATGCATCAGTATTAACAATCTAATCATGTAAAATATAATAACATTATGTTATACAGTAATCAGTCACAGGCCCCATTTTTCTGCAGATTGTAGTAGAAGTACTGATAATACTTCTGTACTTCTACTTACATTTTAAATGCAGGAACTTTACTTGTAATGGAGTATTTGTACAGTGTTGTACTGGTACTTTTACTTAAGTAAAAGTTCTGAATACTTCTTTCACCACTGGTTTTATCATGTTTAATTGGACAAATCCAATCCCCCCTTCTCATGCTAGATGGTTGAAAGATGTCACGCTTCATTTAGAGAAAATTAAATGTACAATAAAGACAAAAATCTGATAATTTTAGGAAAATATGGACACTTTTTATATAATGTTTCCCTTTAGTGCCTCTTATGTGCAGGAACTTTAAATCTTGTGACTGAGCAACATAGCTATCTATGAGTATGAGTGATTTCTTTTGTTATATTGTAATTTTTAGGGTTTATTATTTTACATTTTAAGCCAGATGGGGAGTGAGGGGAGGGCAGAAATATTCTGTGCACTATATTGAGTTCATTTTTTGTATATATAAGAGAATTATTTTAAAAAGCACGTTTAGGACTTCAGCAAACTATTTATTCTCACCAAACTTTCTTTTCTTTTTTAGAATATTGATTCATTAGTAGTTTAGATGTAGTTTCTGAAGGCACTTAGATCAGTATCTGTTTAAACCCCTCAAGAGGAAACTGATAGGTTACTTCCTCAGCTTTATTAATTACAGGGCGTCGATTTAAGACTCCATTTTTTTCTATTGAGAGAAACTGTTACAGTGCTCTAGTGCGATGTACGTAATGTTTCAAAAAAGGTTTTAAAGAAGGAAATAAATCACATTAACAAACCTTAAAGCATCACTGTCCATGACAAGTGAAAATCATGAAGAAAAAGGAAAACTTGACAACAATAACAAGCTGTAATAGAAATCAGCCGGGTCTGTTTTTAATCGGTTATTTTAGTCTATATATCTCAAACACAACACAATACAGAGTACACATACCTTACCGTGTTCTCCTCCGGCGCTCCTAGACTAATCAACTCGCTAAAGCAGAAGAGGCGACCACGGAAAGACTCATTTCCTCTTTTTTTTTCTTCTTCTCTGTTATATGGCCAAATTTCAACATGTAAAGGACTCAACTCAGTCTCTCAGTTTTAAGGAGGGCCTCGCAGTCACACACACTTCACGACACTGACACACTGGTACAGCCTGCAGCAGGTACTATTGCGGAAGATCACGCCTTCTTCCCCCCTACCATGCCACACACTCCACCGCTGCTCTGGTTCGAGTCCAGGAAGGAGGCGACCCATCGCGCTCAACTGATGGTCGGTTATTGAACACCAAAGCGCGCAGGTGACTTTGAGCGTCTGGCATTTGCGCACAAAGCGTTTAATAAGGATCTTAATAAATACTTTTTTTTTAGATTTGTGAGGGCTCGACCAGTTTATTGTCAGAGTGAAACAAGAGACACATGAAAACTTGTTCATCATTACCAAACCTTTTGAAGTCTTCCATTAAGTTAATGTGGAACATTAGACCTTATTATCCTAACACAAGTAAAATAATGATTCCAAGTTCAATCTTGACCTTGAAAACAAGAGTCTCACCACAAGGTCCATTTAGTCGCTGTTCTGGAGCTTTCAGCAGTGGTGTGGATCAGGTAGTCAGATCCTTTACTTAGCAATACCACACTGTGAAAATACTCCAGTGAAATAATTCATAATGCTGAAATATGACCCAAAGTTATTGGTAGTTTGATATATAACAATGTAACAGTTTTTCAAGTTCATCATGTGATTTCTATGTAAAAGTAACTAGTAACTTGAGCTGTTAAATAATTATAGGGGAATAAAAAGTACAATACTTCCCTCTGAATGGAGAAGTATAAAGTAGCATGAAAGGAAATACTCAAGTAAAGTCCAAGTACCTCAAATTTTAACACAGTATTTGAGTAAATGTACATCACATGACCTTCATCAGTAGATGGGGTCTCAAGTTGGAATTGTAGATGTTCAAATTTCCATTTTTGTTTTTAGCATTTTAAGGACTTCTCGTCCATGTTGTCTTAAACATTCAAAGTTCATTCTTGACCTTGGAAACAGCATTTGAGAAAATCTTTGTTATGTGATCGAAAGCTCCAGAACATGTAGCATTATGCTAATGTAGCTTTATGCCCTATGTCTTAGATCCCCTACTAAATTATATAGCTATATTTTCTGGTATGAGTGTTTGCTAATAGTGTTTAGTCTTGCTAAATCTTATTGAGTTGAGCCATATTAAGTTGCTTCTACTCACATGACATGTATGTCTAACTTAACTAGAGTCTCACAATATTTGTCATTGATCGAAAGCTCCAGAACAGCTACTAAATGGACCATGGGGTGAGATTGTTTTGTCAAGAGACAGTTTGTTTTTTTTAAAGAGACTGATGATTGAAAACAATGTCTTAAAGGATTGTTCATTTATTTTGTAGTCCAGTGGAGCGGATCCAAAACCACTGGCCCTCATCAGACCTAATTGTTAAAACATGGAAAGCAGCCACAAAACAGCTTCTTGCAGGGGTTGTTTTTATCAGATGTAATGGCTTCTTCCAGCCGGACCGCTGCATCCTGAGTGATCACTTCAGTATTTTGGACATTTTTCTGGATGCTATCAACGCCTGCCCCCTGCTCCTCTGTGAGCACAGCCACATCCAGGAACAGCTCCTGGATCCCTTCGATCCTCTTCTCCAGCTCCAGCAGCTCCTTGTGTCGGCTCTCGATCTGCAGGAAAGCCGAGTGAGCCGTTTTGCCCTCCACCTGGACGCTGAACACATTCAGCTCCTCGCTCTCCATCATCTCCTCCAGCTCCTCCTTGCTGACCTCCCTGCCCACCACCTCCATCTGCCTCTGGATCTGCCGTTTACAGGCCTCCCTGTGGCTCATTTCTGTGTCATTGTAGCTGAACATCACCTCCTGCAGAGCATTGCTGAGACACTGGTACTGTGTTTGAGCGATGCGTGCAGTGGGGTCAGATGTGCCACGCTGGGCCTCGAGTTCCCCCCTGAGAGCTCTCATCATGTGCAGGCGCTGCAGCACAGCTTCTCCCCTGCGTTTAATATCCGCCCCGATTGCATTGGAGTCCCTCTTTGTCGCAATGGGGTATGAGGTCTTGTTTAAGGCCTGGTAGTTCACGTCTTTCAGCTCACTGACGTCGTTCTGGATCTGCTGGATTTCCACACGTATCTGCTGGGCCTCCTGCAGGACACCATCCAGGTCTTGGTCAGGATGCGATGCTGCTGCTGCCTCACACTCTGACAAATTGTCCAGCTCCACCATGCTGAAACCCTCAGAGTCAGTCTGCACCTGATGGAGGTGCGTCAGCCTGTCCCTCATGTCTGAAAGGAAAAATTAAACAAAAGACGACAAGAGAAAGATTTTGATTCATTCATCTGGATGTGAGAATCTGTCCATCAAGTTTGTAATAATGTAATAATAATAAACTTTATTTATATAGCACTTTATATGGTGCTTTACAAAAGGAAATAAAACCAGTCAAGGCAGATAAAATGAGAATAAGGCCAAAGAACATGAGCACATAGGAAGTAAAGACAACAAACGGAATAAAATCAAATAAACAGGAATAAGAACAGTGTAAATAAAAACATATATCAAACATTTCCACAAAGAGAAAAGTTTTAAGAAGAGATTTAAAAGAAGAGCAGTGATTCCCAGGCTGGCACTCTTACAAGGGGTCATAGGTTAACTTTGAGGGGGGTCACAAGGTGATTAAACCTGCATTACCTGATCCACTTAGGGGCAGAGGAAACAAGCTGTAAACGCAACACTGACATACAGTATTTTCACCTTTTAAAGGGGTCATCCAGCGATTTAGTATTGCATTTTAATATATTTGGGGGACTGACAGGTTCTAATCTTTCAACAAACAAGATTATACTTTTGTACAGGCAAAGACAAAAGTCTATTTTGAGTCGTTCTTTTGTTAGATGTTTCCTGAGCATGACTGAAGACGTCAAACACAAAACAATCTTATTAGGAAAATGTAAAACCTTTGTAATCGATATGTGCAGCAACAGTTGTTAGCATTTTCAGTATCATGTAATCTTAGATGAATGCACTTGATCTGCCAGAGCATTTAATCTTCCTTCAGGACTTACCAAACAAGTTTTCAAGCAGAAAAGTATAAAAGTATTTCAGCATGAATGTAATCTGGTTTTAAATGAGTGGGGATACTTGGAATTTAGGGTGTTTTAAAGGGATTCAACAAAGAACACACAGACAGAATCAATAATACTGAACAGCCTGACAAAAAGCAGTCATGAACCAGGCAGTGGCGCAAGGAAGTTTGCTTTGTTGATTTTTACAATAGATCAACAATGTAGGTTTTTACATTGTTTCTGACACACTTTTCAACAAGAGTGAGTGTTAAAAAGGCCTTGATTTTAGGTTTTCTTGCCTGTACTGTATTTGTCAGTTCAGATTTTCTAAATTATTATATAATTTCACTTAAAATGCCATCTCAGGCAAGCCTAATAAACATGGAATATGTAAACCTATAATGAGAGAATGAATATACCTTACTCGTATGGCAGTTCGTTATCTGTAGAGGGTTTGCAGTCTCTTCTCCTTCTGTAGCACAAACTGATCATAGAATTGGTGGTTAAGTCCAATAGGCAGCGTGACGACTGTAAGAAGAGTGAATGATTTAAGAAAAAAAAATGTTAACCATCATCACTTGTTTAAGAGGAAAGGGTTTTTAGAAACTAAACTTTCTGCATTCCTGTTGTGTCACATGGAGGCATGGGATGACGTACAGTAAGGTGAAGCCAAGCCTCTCGAGGGTTCATCATAAAGATGACGACTGATATACCTGCGTTTATATTTTTCTATATTGTCAGGGCAGCTGTTACTCAAGTGTGCTTTCCTTTATTGATACATTTCTAAGTTGTTTTTCATGTTTAATGCCACATAAGGTGATGGAGGGTTGTGAAAGGGGACTAATGTTAAGCTAAGGCCTCAAAAGAGAAAAAAGCAGATATGTAAGCTAACATCAAGGACAGAAGTCACCAGACACTGACAGTGGACACCAAAAGCATGTGAAAAATAAAGAGGAAGTATTTCAGATATGTTATCTTCCAAAGGGGTGGGACTGAAGCATTCATATGTGATAACATATCATAACAGAAGTCAGTCTGCTTTACCACTTTTACAGTAATCAATAATCTTACTAATAATCTTACAACCTTTCCTTTCAGTTTCATGAAATGTAATCTGACCAAAGGCTCGTTCTCAGCCTGCACGCTGTGAAACCACCAACTGTCAGGGGATAATCAGTCATGCTGCCAGAAAAAGAAGCTGAAGTATATTTGAACCAGGAAAATGGATGGTTCAGTTGAAGCGTAGGAAGCTGTGCAATACTCATTTCCACAGCCAGCAGTGGTTTGTATGTGATTGGTAATTTCCATTGTCCTCCATGAGTTTGAGTCACGCTCGCTTCGTTCCTCAAAGGGGGTTTTTTAGCAAAGTTGATGTGTCACTGAGCTGTAGATGCAAACTCCTCCAGTGTGTGTAAGTGACACTTGATTCTGAAGACTAAAATATTCCCCCGAAAACCACAATGTAAGCAGCAAGAAAGTGTACAATGTAGTCTTTCTGTTTCATTTATTCCCACTCTTGTGTGAATCACAGGACTTGGCAGGTTTACCTGGTTACTACCTTTCCAAGTGGAAAAAAATCACTACACCAAGTTAAAGTTCTGAATTATAAAGTACTGCAAATATTTTAAAATCAAAAACCTAAATATTCATGTGAACTTTCAGCTGATTAAAACTTCTACCACCAGACGGCAACCACTAGTCACACAGGCCGTTCAATGAATGGGACCTGGCGCTGCAGGTCAGAGCGAGGAGAGAAGATATGTTAAAGAGTAACTACATCAAACTTACTCATCAACGTCTGTTTACAGGTGTTGGGGAGTGCTACTGCATATGTGAAAAAATAAAAGCTGCGTAAAGCCTTTTGCAGCACAAAGTCTGATAAATTGTCGGTGGTCAGGTTGCATTCAGGGTAATGTAGGCACCTGGTTTTGACAAGAAAGAAGAATGCGTGGAATTAAAAAATACAATATCGCTGGTTCTGCTGCATGGATTTTGATTGTTTTTGTTTTAAACTGTCCATTGTGAGTCTGACAATGTTATAGGAGTGCAATGCTAAGTCTGGGGAGTACTCTTTAAAAGCCTTTTGTCCGATCTCACAGGGGCTTCATCAGGGCGGAAAATAGTATAAACAGACTGATTACACCTAATGGTCGTAGTGGTCGATATGTTTTTTTTTCTTCTTACTTATTACCTGGTGGGTGTAATCAATTTGTTTTTACTATTTCCACCCTGATGAAGATAAAGTGAAGTCAGAACCAGTCTGCGTTTTAACCAAAATGCCAGACTGAATAAAGGCTTTTAATGTAGCTTCTTTTAACTCCTTGCTCCGAGTTTCTTTTCTGTGACCAGTTATTTCATCTTGAAGAGTACCTTTAGCCTAGTTCCTAGTTTGAAAACTGAATCTGAAATGTGTACTTTAAAACTGAAGTCTGTTGGTGGAATATGTATTTTGTCCAGCAGATGTCAGTGGTACAACAGAACTTTCTGCAACATGCAAGTTAATGAACTTTTCTAAGGTAGATGATCATCCCAACAACTTTGTTCTATGTATTAGTTTACCTTAACAAAGCCTGAGGAGTAACAAAGTTATTCAGGAAGAAATGTCTTATCACCTGGTGATTAAGAAATATTTATTTGGTTGTGTTTGCATGAATCAAAACAATAAAACTCTGCAGACCATTTACATTCAGTTCAATTCAATTCAACTCATACCTACATGCAGCAGCTCGTCACCCAGATAGATAGAAGAAAAAAAAACAGTTAATTGAAAGACAAAAAACAATCAATGGCTATAAGCTTAAAGGTTATATGTGGAGTTGATACATTACTTTACATTTTTCTATTACTATTTTGTCAATGATGTACTGAAACTAAATATTTGTGAGAAACAAGCATACCGCTGTTCTAAGCCAGGAAAAATCCCAGGATGTGAATTTATTTTACATCAAACAAGTTTTCATTCATTTTAAATGCTTTTATTTCTGAATATCAAAATAAAAATTGCAAACTTCTCTGGTTTCTCATTAAAGCACTTTTCTTTTCTTTTTGTTATAACAGATTTCCAGCACCAGACACGACCCCAAAAAATACATTAAAAGTTCTGGTTTAAATCTAATTATCTCTTTTCAGTCAGCTGGTTCTGATTTGAGCAGCATGTTTATTGTGGATAAACTGCGTTGCATGAGTGTCAGATGTAGAATTGCCTGTTCACCAGTCAGGAAATGAGCATGTGATCAGGTGAATCTGATCTAACTTAGCCTTGTATATACTCGTCACTGCTTATCAGAGGTTCAGAGCTGCTACACTGAGGTACAGAAACACTGGGAAACAACTCATTGTGAATGTGCCAAGAATGTTTTCATAATTAAGGATTGTAAATCTGCTAAACTTGAGGACAAAGGTCTATTCTGTGCACTTCTGTGGAAACTTTAAAGTAGCACATTTTGCCTCTGACATCCCTCCATCATGTCACCATGTCACCAGATTTCTTTGCAGATCCTTTTTTCAGAGATTAAAAGTTTCACCTGTTTACAGGAGTGGAATGTAACTAAGTACATTTACTCAAGTACTGTACTGAAGTACAGTTTTAAAGTACTTTATTTGGGTATTCCCATTTTATGCTACTTTATACTTCTACTCCACTACATTTTGGAAGCAAACATTGCACTTTTTACTCCACTACATTTATTTGATAACTTAAGTTACTTTGCAGATTTGGATTGTTAATACAAAATATAAATCAACTAATAAATTATGGTATGTTGATATAGATTAGCAGTATATAACGTAGCTGAAATTAGCTCCAACTTTACCAGTGGCAACATTAATGCATCACTAATCATAATCCAGTTATGTATCTGAAATGAGGACTTTTACGTTTGGTACTTTAAGTATATTTTGATGCTAATCGTTCTGTAATGCAGGATTTTTACTTGCAACAGAGTAGTTTTACACTGTGGTATTAGTACTTTTACTTCTGAATACTTCTTCCACCACTGCCTGTTTATGCATGTCACCAAAAAATCTTATTACATGGTCGGGGGTTACACTAAAGGGGCTCAGAACACTAACTTTTTGCATTTCCCCGAATGATCCAAGTATGACTGTCTTGAAGAATTACTCAAAATATTGTTGGCGAAATTAGAAATTAAGTTGATTTTTAGTATATAGTAGTATACAAAAATAAATATATATCAACTTATTTACCTAACTGGTGTTACTTTAAGAATGAAAAAGATTAAATGTTTCCCTAACTGTCATCTCTGATTTTAAGATGATTGTCTCTGTAACGCGGCATGTTTAATCTAATCTGTAATGCTTTCTTGGTTCTTTTTTTGCTCAAACAAATTACAACAATGCAAATATTATGATGTGAAGTCTGTGGTAAATGTACAATTAATTAAATTGTTTGGTTTTGTTCTCAAACACTACAATAAAACATAGAGGCAAGAACCAAAAACTACAATATCAAAACTCTGCTGACTTTTATGTTTTCTATTTCAACTTTAAGTGCAGAGCAAGACATTTTGGCGAAGCATGAAAAAGGACTCATTGAATCAGATTTGAATTTCAGCCGTGCACTCATATTTGATACCCTGAAACTACAAGGTACGAAAAAAAAAAAAAAAAAAGGACATGCAGACACATGCAGACTGCCTCACTGAGACCCCCTGCGTTTGATTACATTACATTGCATCAGGCCTCAGGAGTTAAGCTGCTGTAATCGGTGGAGAAAACATCAGCTGTTTCCAGTTACCCAAAGTTGTGACTCTAATTAATTCAACTTATTGGCTTCAGACTGAGGCTCACATAACAGCACCAGTGTCCACAAACATCTAATCAAATTAACATGAATGTCTGTCATGGGTTTGGAGATGCTTCCCTGCTCTAAGATTTCCCATCGTCTCACTTTGTTCAACTTAGGTGACACATCACCCTTGTTTGAGGTAAACCTGTCCTAAGCTATAGCAGTGAGGCAAATACTGCTTTACTTAAATGTGGCTTTGTTACAGGTGATATTTAAGTGTATCCAGGTATAAAGGCATATAACATTGAGCTGTTAGACCCTTCAAAACTCACTATATTGTCTTGAATGAAGATATTTCTTCTTTAGAAAAAGACTGAAAATGACATCTGCTCTGATTAAATGAGCACCGACATAAAGACAAAGAGATGGTGAAATATTAGTAAGGTTATTAGCTAGCTTTATATCTTTGCTGACAGTAATGTTAACAGTAAACTTAAGAAAACAGTGCCAGGAAGGGGGTGCTGTGTTACGCTCCTTCAAACACCACTATTCCGCTTAAAATGAGTTGGGGACCACAACTCAATGGGCTTTAGTCTAAGGGCTTTATTGCCTTTGCTCCTTTGGACAGAGCCAGACCAGCTGTCCTTATGCTAAGCTAAGCTAAGCTAACCGGCTGCTGGCTGCAGCCTTATATTTACTGTTCAGGTATGAGAGCGCTATCAATCTTCTCGTCAAACTCTTGGCAAGAAAGCAAATAAGCGTATTTCTTAAAATGTCGAACCTTTACCTTTAAATCGTCGCACATCACTATCCATTATATTTGTGCCTCATTAATAATAAGCCTTATATTTCCATATTTAATTTAGTGATAGTATTCACATTCATAAACATACATGTATATAACACTGGAATCAGTGGCATTTTAAGAATCACTGAACAACCACATGTGATGCCAAAAACAAATATCAGGTTGGCTCAACAACAACAGCGCTGTGTTCCTCCAAAGAAAAAAACATTTAATGAATAAATAAATGTGAGATTAATAAATAGAGGTATAAATAGTTTATCCCTCTTTTGTCTAGTCTGAAGCCGGCCCAATTTTATTTAAAGGTCAAGCTTTTACAGCAGCTTTGTCTGCTTCAAGTTGAAAGTCTTGGAGTTTAGATGAACTGTCAGACTGTTTTATGTGTTATGTTGCCCTGCTCACGATATCCTGCCCACATGTCTCAAGTTTAATCTCCAAATTACATTTAGTCTGTTTTGCTCCAGAGTTACATTTGACCAGTCAGTTGATTTCCATTTTCAACCTCTTGATGTTAAAATCTTTGATAACTGCCATAAGCTTTCATACTGTTTAAATATCATTTTACTGCAATTACATAGTTTCATAGACTAATCAGCAAATATACCTTACTGTAAATCCATCAAGATTAAAACATCAATCACTTCAGTATGACTTGCAGCAGGAGTGTCGTACACATGATACCTCCTGATGCTAGTTTCATGCATCAAGCATGCTTCTTTCTGGTGCTTTGTGAAATCAAATCAACTACATTTTCCAATCGGTCACAACCTGTGTGTCCGAAAATGACCTGTAAAAATATAAAACATGAAATATCCTAAGAGATTCCTAAGATATTGCAGTCGACAGATTCATAAATCATGGTACTTTTCAAAGGGGTCAAATATTATAGTTTCAAAATAACAGCTCTTTATTTAGAAATATTAAACAACAGTTCCTGTATTTTATATATAGAAATTTCTGTACCACTTTCTAATAAGGCACCCTTTCTAAAGGTCCCAAATTTTAACTAATAGCTTTATTAATGGGTAATAAATTGTTTAATTTATAAGTCATTAATAATAACACACAACAAATCCCACTGGCAGGTGCTTATCGTTCATATTTGTTAATAATGCAGTTATAAAGGTTGGTAATCCATTAATAAATGCTCATGGGCTTCTAATAAGCCGCCAAGTCTGCAGTCATAAATGTTAATAAGACATTAATTATGGGTTTCACCCATCAAGTCTGCAGTTTTAAGTGTTAATAAGCTGTTAGTAAATGCAGCCCTTTTATAGAAATAAGTAGTGGGACAGTCTCTAAGTTTAGTAAATGATGTATTAACCATTAATAAAGTCACTAGTTTCAACTTGTTATCCCTTTATAAAGGGTGCATTATCAGAAAGTGGCACTGAAATTTTAGATAGTAACATGGTCAGTTCTCTGTAATTAAAACTGACTTCATTGTATTTTGTACTGTTACAGTATTTGCTCACATCCAGGTGCTCATGTTTGTTGTTTCAAAAACAACCCCTAGAAAAATCCCATTGTTCTTCTTCTCTTATGTTGTGATAAAGTTGTGCATCAGGGCTACAGCACTGTCCAAAAAAACAGCACAACTGCACAACTTGTTCACAGTGAGGACATGTAATGTCCCAGCCGAAGTTACATAAACACATTACTCAAAGAGGTGATGATTTATTCCCTGTGAGACTGACTGACCAAGATCTGGCAGCATCATCAGCATCCAGTTTTCACTGTCATGAGCTGACATGGCAGAGCTCATAATGAAATTTGCTTGCTCATTTGTCAGACTAAATGTGCAGCTGACTTCCCCCTAAGAAGATCAAGTTCAAGCTACATAATGACCTGGAGAGATTTTACATATGATGACACAATATGTGCACAAAAGGAGAATAAGATGATGATTAAGATGCTTCTTACATGTTTCTTCATTATGCAGTTTTTTTTTTACTTTTAATCACATAATTGAAAGTTCTGGGTGCAATTTTGCCAGTCAGGCAACTGTGCAGTCAATGTAGCTGCTTAGACATTTTCCCTAATTTTATGAGAAATTAATGAATTAAATTAAGTCTCTTCTTAAAACAAATGGTCAAAAATAATAAAAATCCACTTTGCCAATGTGCAAACTACCACACAGAAAAAGAGGGGTTTACAATGAAGACTGTTTGCATCAACCTTACAAACAACTCATTTAATGCAGCATTCTGTTTCCCATGAAAACATCTTTTTTAAACCTTTAACATACTTTCATAGTGCTGTAACTTCACGCGTATCTGTACCCTGAGGTGAACGGTGCAGGTCCACGCTTGTTGCTCGGACATTTGCTTCATCTGAGGACGGGCTGTGTTTTCTCTGCAGGTTTTTTTTTTTTGATGCAGCGAGAGGCGTGCCGGGTCGGGGCGGGCCGGACCAGGCTCGGCTCATAAGCTTCATGTGATCCTGCAGGGATGTGTTTGGCTTAAAAAGACTTTTTCAACATCCGGGCTGCAGCATTTGAGAGCTGACCGCCTCTCTCGTCATCTCACGGAGCTACCGGCTTGCTTTTTTTCTGTGCACATCTGGGATATTTCCATCACTTGTGCGGCTCATTCCGGATAGTGACGCGCTGCAGTTCCGATAATGGGAGACGCTCAGTCTGCGCAACGGGAGAGCAAGGATGCAGCGGCTGAGGAGGAGAGCGGAAAAGTGGATGATGCTCAGACTGAGGAGAGTATTGAAGACAAGGTATCATCTTACTGCAGATAACTCCTATCACGTTTACAGACAAACTTATTTATAATGTTTTCTCCTCCTTATCTATAAGGATTAACATTATCTGGTATAAAGCCTCTTACATTTCCAAAAGCAGTCAGTGGTTGCTGTGTGAAATAAAAATGCTGAGCCTTTGTTGTCGTTGTCAGGACAGAGCAGGTGCTGCATGCCAACACATCCATTAAGCCCAAGATAAAAACAAAGTCCCTGTCTCATTTCAAGAATGGCACTGAGCACATCAAGCTCACTTCATTAAGGTGCAAAATGAAGCCATTACTACCAATTTCTTCCTTGTAACACATAAAAGTTGTTGAAAATTTGTGCCACTTGGTTTATTTTGTCAAAGGTTATAAACTTTAAACGCCTTCTTGATAGGAACTGTTAGTGCCCTTCTGAAGACCCTGTTTTCACTGTTTTATTGATGTTGCAATGGTTTGCATTTACTGTAGATGACAAAGGAAACAGCGTGGAGGAATAATGACCTTTCATTCTTAGAGGAACCCAAGTAAAGCCCAGGGGAGAGATGGAATTTCCCCTTTGCAGTACTCAGCAGAAGGCAACATCGATTATTTGTGTACAACATGATCACTGGCTCACGCAGAGCAAGAAGTCAATTAGACAGCACTGTACTGTGAGAATGAAAACAGCTATTAATGTCTTATGAGCAATAATCATGATATTTTGTTGATTTAATAGCACCTTTGACCTTTGTGACTTGGGTGATTACATGATTTGGATGGAATAAGGGGCTAAGTATGCCACTGTTACAAGAAATACTTTCATTTTGAATAAAGTCTAATGTCTTAAGTTTTCAAGTAAGTTAAAAAAGCAAAAATATTTTGACCAATGCCACTTTTGCTTTGCCAATTAAATTGCAAAAATAATTGATATGCTATATTCACTTTCACACTTATGACACTTTTGTTTGCAAAGCTATTTCAAGTCCCCAAACATCTGGTTGTATTTCTGTTCTATACTTAAAGTATGGTCCATTTAGGAGCAGTCAACCATTTTGGTTCAGGATGAATGAAAACAAAGTGATGCCTGATCACAGCCCCAAATATAGGCTACGTGCATGCATGTAAGATGGTGAATCAGCTCACAGCCATCCATAATACAGTGTATGTTATTTTTATCTCTACATTTAGGGGAGTAATATTTGGTTCTTGGGTCACTCAGATCATCAATAAACATTTAATTAGTCATCAAATGGGGCTACATTATTACACATTTAAAAAAAGAAATGTTGGGTTCAAAAATAATACATACAAAGAGTGTGCATCACTGCTCTATGTGTATCATGAAGTGGCAAAACACATAAAAAGCCTTGGCTGGAAATGAATCCAGCAATGTCTTAGAAGGTATTATCAGGTGCAATACGACCCTAACAGCTATTTGTATATTTGTTTATTTACTGTGTTACTCCACACTAGTTGAAGGACGTGTGTCTTGTTCCCTTTCCACTGCTCAGACTTTCCAGACTAATCTGGCTCACGGATTTGTTGTTGGGACAATTGAGGTTGTTTACTGTAAGACTACCATCGCCCCCAACCAACAGTGACTGGATTGTTTGTATACAAAATAGGACTTTGGAGCCCCAGTTAATCAAAGATTGAAATTCTTTGTTTGCTTTCATGGAAGTACAAATTCTGATGGATTTGTTTTATTATTCTCCAGCTATGAGCATATGAGCAAATGGATGTTGCTCTACATTTCCAACAACTGAAATGTTCTTGTGAAATTACTATTAGTAACTAAGAAATGTTTAAAGTTGACTGCTAAGAGATGGAAAATGGTTAGATTGTCTATGATTTGAGCTTCCATACTATCTAATTTTTGCCACGAGAGCAAAGGTACATTGTTCATTCTATGTTTTGTGCTTTGTTTCAGCCTTTCAAAAACAATGGGCAGATTTCTGAGATCAATGGAAAAGCAGACGGCTCTATAGCAGAAGTTAATGGTCACTGTGAGGATGAGATCGCTGCAGAGGGTGGGTACTTATAATTTGTGTATTACTGCTTATTGACAAACAATGTCAGCATAATATCAACAAATGCATAACTTGTTGGGTTTCACCTGATAGAGTTTCATCTCTGTCATCAGTCTTTTACAGTTTTTGCAATCCAAGTGTTTTAATATTTCATTTCTTTCCTGGTTTAGCTATCCTTTCATCAGACGAAGATGTTTCAGAAACAGAAAAGCCACTTAAAGAAGATGAAACACCATTAGAAAATGTTGAAATTAATGAAAAGGAATCACCTCATGAAGCTAATGCTGTTGAAGATGTACCCCTGGAAATGATTGAAATGGATGCAAAGCAGAATGACATCAATGAAAGTTTTAGGAGATTTTTCAGTAACATTGGCTTGAAATTGACTGTAAAGAGGGGCTCAAGTGAAATACCAACAGATGTGCCTGGTGAGAGCAACACCAAAAGTGAAAATGCTGAACAGAATACTAATGCTGAACAGAATACTGATGTGAACATAGCACAGGAGACTTATGATAATGATTCAACAACATGTCCTACCCTGACAGACATTACATCGGAGAACATTCTAGAAAATGTAGAGGAGAAAACAACAGAAACCAAGGAGGAAGTTAAATCTGACAATGCAGATGCAGCAACAACTTCACCTGCA
Source organism: Macquaria ambigua (assembly GCA_008360985.2). NCBI lineage: Eukaryota > Metazoa > Chordata > Actinopteri > Centrarchiformes > Percichthyidae > Macquaria > Macquaria ambigua. Next base: position 81,219 of record VMKM01000587.1, on the reverse strand, counting down.
GGAGAAGCCGCACACCAGGATGCCACACCCGAAGAAGAGCCACATTCCACATCTCCATCTAGTCCTGAAGAAGAGGTGATCGTATCTCCAATTAAAAGATTTTTTACAACTGGAATCTTTTCTGGACTACGGAAGAAAAAGAAACCTGTAGAAGATGAGCACTCTGAGAAAGAACTTGTAGACATGGGGGCAAAGGAAGTCGTAGCGACAACAGAACAAACTGTACAAAACCAACAACATGATAAAGAGGAGATTAGTCAAGGTGTTGAGGCAGTTGAGACCGAACATAAAGAAAATGAACTTAAAGAGGAGATCCTGTCTGCAGCTCTGATGACGGATGAAGGAAAATCACCTACCACGGATGCATCAACCATTATTGTCAATGAGTCTGAAATTCTGAGTTCACAAGAGAAGGACAAAGTTCAAGCAAGTCCTCTAAAAAGGCTGCTGTCAGGGTCTAGTTTAAAGAAACTCTCAAAAAAGCAAAGAAGCAGGAAGTCAAGTGATGCAAAGCTGTCTGACTCTGGAGAACATGTTTCAGATCAGCTCCTGTCATCTACTGAGTCAGCTGAGCATCAGAAAGAAGAAAGTCCTGCACAACCCTCTGCAGAGGCAGCAGGAGAGGAAGATGGTGCATGGGCTTCCTTCAGAAAACTTGTGACTCCAAAAAAGCACATGAAGAGATCCTCCTTAAGCAATGAAGAGACACAAATCCCAGGTCCAGTTGAAGAACCAAAACCAAGTGAAGGAGAGCAAATATCAGATCACAGCACAGAAGAAGGCAAAAAAAGAAAAGACTCATCTGTTTCATGGGAAGCCATTTTCTGTGGATCTGGAAGGAGAAGAAGCCGAAAAACATCAGACTCTGAGGATGAAACACCTCAAATTGATAACAATGATAACAAGCAAGACAGTGGATCTAAACATGGTGCAGAAAGTTCTAATGAAAATGAGAATGACATTTTAGCCTCTTCTCCCAAACAAGCAGGAAGTTCTTCAGAGGGTGATGGAGGGTCAACATGGAAGTCATTAAAAAGACTTGTCACCACGAAAAGGAAAGCCAAGGATGAGGATGAAAGCAAAGACAATGTACAATCTGATAGTGAAGTTACTCAAGATGAGTCCTCCTTTTCAATAAAGAAACTCCTACCAGGACGAAAAAAGAGGAAGTCTGCCGAAAAGCAAGACCAAGTATCTTCAGATGAGGCTGATAAGGATGTAGCTTCAGGTGATGAAGACTCTGACACTCCAGCTGTGGTCCCATTGTCTGAGTTTGATACAGTTGAAACAGAGGTTCACATACAAATACAGGCAGATGTAGAAAGTCATATACCCGAGGAAGCAGACTATGAAGTCCAGCAAGACCTCCTTGATCAGATGGCTGAACCAGTCATACCTTGCGACAGTCTGCAAACTGAAGCAAAGAAAGTCAAAGACAATGATGATGCTTTAGAAAAACAGGCATCTACAACCCTTGCTACAAATGAAGAACCTGATGATCTTACAGAATCAATCAGTAATCATCAACAACTCAGTGACATTCCAGAGGAGGGCATAATTACAGAGACCATGGCCACTCCAGCTTCAGTCACTGAGGACGCAGCTAGAGATGACACTATAGCAGAGGACCTGATAGAGATCACATCTGAGGCCGTTACCGCACCAGAGCCTGCCTCAGACATTCCCTTGGCAGATGAAACTGAGATGATCTCTGCTGTTTCCCAGTTATCTTCAGAGTCGTCAAAAACATCCGGCAACACAACACCAGTCCCAGCAGAATATGACGTCATAGAAACAGATGTGCTCCTGCATCAGGTTGTTGAAACCATCTCCATAAGCCCAAAGGCAGTCCCAGGTTGGTCAGATGAGCTAAGCTCTGAAAGAATAGTTGGTTCTGTCTCGCATCAAATACTTGAAACATTTGTAAAAGAAGAGCCAACAATTCTGGAAATACACAGAAGATTAGATGCAAGTGCCATTAACACAGGTCTAAATGTTGAAGAATTGGATGCAATTAATGAACTTGCAGCTACAGCTCAAACAGAGAGCATATCTGAAGTCAATGACTCTGTTTCCACAGAAATTGTATCTGAAGTTGCTACTGAGGAGTTTGAAACTGCTGAAATTGCTGTAGATGAAGTACATGAGGTCAACATTACACATCCAGAAGAAAGTGTAAAAGAATTAGAAAGTATTGATGAGAGCCATCATCTAGTGGAATGCCTATCTGAGCTAAATGCAGCTGTGTCTACAGATACATTACCTGATGGTGAGGAAATTGTCCCAGATAAAGGTTCTCTAGTTGAGGCACATTATAAAACAGAGCCCGCAAAAATTGACTCTCAAGAAGCAGATTCAGCTGCTACAGTAGCAGATCAAACTAAGAATGTGGCTATGGAGCAGGAAATCCAAACTCTGACAGAAAAGGAAGATCAGATCATGCACAATATCACTGATCAAGTTCAAGTTGAGGATAAAGATCAACCACCAGTAGAGGTGGAGGAGTTGCAAGAATTAGCAGCTGTACAAGCTACCACATTAGATTCAGAGGAGCATAGTGTTCAATCGCTTGGAAAGGAAGCAATATCAGAGGACATGCCATTATCAGAAATAGTTACATATGAACCCAAAGAGGAAACAGTGCCTCTGACTGAAGTCAATGTTGATCCAGACAAGGAAGATGAACTAGAAACAGATGCTGCCAAAACTGATCATGTTCAAGTACCAGAGGCATTAGAGAGTAGTGTTCAATCACCAGAAGAGGAAGTAAAATCAGAGGACATTACACCAGCAGAAACAGTCACAGATGAATTAGACTGCAGTGTTCAATCACCAGAAGAGGAAGTAAAATCAGAGGACTGTCCACCAGCAGAAACAGTCACAGATGAACCCAAACAGACAGCAGAGCATCTCACTGAAGTCAGTGTTGAGTCAGAAAACAAAGAACTACCAGTGAATGCTGTCAAAACTGAAGCTGTTCAAGTACCCACATTAGATTCAGAGGACTGCAGTGTTCAATCACTGGAAAAAGAGGTAATATCAGAGGGCGTTCTCGAGGAAGAAACAGTTACAGATGAACCCAAAGAGGAGAGAATACCTCTCATTGAAGTCAGTCTTGAGCCAGTGGATGCTTCCAACACTGAACATGTTCAGGAACCAGAAGCATTACAAGCTGTACAATCAGCCACGTTAGATTTAGAGGCTGGTAGCCTTCTATCACTTGAAAAGGAAGTAATATCAGAGGATATTCCAGCAGTGGAAACAGTTACAGATGAATCCAGACAGGAAATTGAAGTGAGGGCTGAGCCAGAAGAGAAACTACCAGTGGAAGCTGCCAAAACTGTTCAAGAACCAGAAGTATTAGAGGGCAGTGTTCAATCACCAGAAGAGGAAGTAAAATCAGAGGACATTCCACCAGCAGAAACAGTCACAGATGAACCCAAACAGACAGCAGAGCATCTCACTGAAGTCAGTGTTGAGCCAGAAAACAAAGAACTACCAGTGAATGCTGTCAAAACTGAACATGTTCAAGAACCAGAAGCATTAGAGGGCAGTGTTCAATCACTAGAAGAGGAAGTAAAATCCGAGGACATTCCACCAGCAGAAACAGTCACAGATGAACCCAAACAGACAGCAGAGCATCTCACTGAAGTCAGTGTTGAGTCAGAAAACAAAGAACTACCAGTGAATGCTGTCAAAACTGAAGCTGTTCAAGTACCCACATTAGATTCAGAGGACTGCAGTGTTCAATCACTGGAAAAAGAGGTAATATCAGAGGGCGTTCTCGAGGAAGAAACAGTTACAGATGAACCCAAAGAGGAGAGAATACCTCTCATTGAAGTCAGTCTTGAGCCAGTGGATGCTTCCAACACTGAACATGTTCAGGAACCAGAAGCATTACAAGCTGTACAATCAGCCACATTAGATTTAGAGGCTGGTAGCCTTCTATCACTTGAAAAGGAAGTAATATCAGAGGATATTCCAGCAGTGGAAACAGTTACAGATGAATCCAGACAGGAAATTGAAGTGAGGGCTGAGCCAGAAGAGAAACTACCAGTGGAAGCTGCCAAAACTGTTCAAGAACCAGAAGTATTAGAGGGCAGTGTTCAATCACCAGAAGAGGAAGTAAAATCAGAGGACATTCCACCAGCAGAAACAGTCACAGATGAACCCAAACAGACAGCAGAGCATCTCACTGAAGTCAGTGTTGAGACAGAAAACAAAGAACTACCAGTGAATGCTGTCAAAACTGAACATGTTCAAGAACCAGAAGCATTAGAGGGCAGTGTTCAATCACTAGAAGAGGAAGTAAAATCCGAGGACATTCCACCAGCAGAAACAGTTACAGATGAACCCAAACAGACAGCAGAGCATCTCACTGAAGTCAGTGTTGAGTCAGAAAACAAAGAACTACTAACAGTGAATGCTGTCAAAACTGAAGCTGTTCAAGTACCCACATTAGATTCAGAGGACTGCAGTGTTCAATCACTGGAAAAAGAGGTAATATCAGAGGGCGTTCTCGGGGAAGAAACAGTTACAGATGAACCCAAAGAGGAGAGAATACCTCTCATTGAAGTCAGTCTTGAGCCAGTGGATGCTTCCAACACTGAACATGTTCAGGAACCAGAAGCATTACAAGCTGTACAATCAGCCACGTTAATTTTAGAGGCTGGTAGCCTTCTATCACTTGAAAAGGCAGTAATATCAGAGGATATTCCAGCAGTGGAAACAGTTACAGATGAATCCAGACAGGAAATTGAAGTGAGGGCTGGGCCAGAAGAGAAACTACCAATGGAAGCTGCCAAAACTGTTCAAGAACCAGAAATATTACCATCAGATGTAAAAGATACTGTAACTGAAACCAAAAGTGAGGAAGGGGCATCAATGTATATAGTCACAGAAAGTATTGAGGGAGGCAGTGCTCAGGAACTTGAAAAGCAAATATTGTTAGAAGATGTTCCCAAACCAGACGCTGACAATGTCATAACTTCAGTTACAGATCAAATTGAGAGTGAAGTTGTGGCACAACTGGAAGAGGCATTTAAGATAACAGGGGATCAGAAAACAGAGAGTATCACACAAGATGTTGAGCAGGAAGACTGCATCCCTGAAGTTGTAGATGAGTTACAAACATTAACAGCAGTTCATGTATCCTCTATAAATGAGGAGGCAAGAAATGTTCAGGTCTTAGAAAAGACTGTAATTTCTGAAGAAACACCAGCACCTTGTGTAGACAATGCTGCAGTTGCAGGTGAACCCAAACATGAAGTACATCTCAATGTAGTGCAAGTCAGTGTTGAGGGAGAAAAAGAAAGTGAACTTTCAAGCACTGAGACAAAGACTGCTGCACGTGAGCATGCCGTAGTGGCGCAAGTAGTCACATGTAATCTCAAAGAGGTCTCAGTTGCAATACCTGATGTTTTGATAGAGAAAACAACAGACATCACTGAACCCTTGATAGACAGAGTGGCAAGTGAACTAATGTTCAAGAAGGAAGTCGAGACTGCCACACCATTAGCGAAAGACGATGTGGCTGAGACAGCAGAGGAAGGCAGCGTGGTTGTGATAATGCATGTGCCATCAGTAAAGTTTGAGGACAATCACAGAATTCAAGTGCAGGTGGTCGATGTCAATATAAAATCAGCTGAGACAATTGTGGACTCAGCGCTAGAGGTAGGGGTAACAGAAGCCAAAGAAGTCATAGATGTTTGTCTTGAAACGGTTAAAAAGGTAGAAAATCTCTCCATAACTCCAGAGATTGAAGAGGAAATAATTAATGAGGAAAACAAGGTGACCATTCAAGAAGTTATTCAACATGTAAAGGAGAACTTACCAGAGACAGTACCTGAATCAGTGGTTGTCAGCTTGGAACAAGAAGTTATAAAACAGTCAGATGCTGTGACAGAAGTGAGTGAGTTGGCTGAAAGTGAATCAAATGAAGTGAAGGACCAAAAAGCGATGGAGGATAGTATTGGAACATTCAGGGAAAGACAAGAAGAAGCACCTGCCGTCATCAGTGATGACTCAACTGAACGGCACATGTCCGAGGATCTCATGCAAACACCTGATATTCCAGGAAGTTTAGATCTCTCTTTCCATGATCACAAAGAGGATTTGGAGGAAATTAAAGCTGAGCGGGAAAAATCAGAAGCAGGTGTGACAGCAGAAGAGGTCAAATCATCATCAGAGGAATTAGATGTGAGAAAAATGTATGAACAAGCACAAATTCCACAAATTGCCCAATGTCCGATTGTACCACCTACTAACACTGGATTAGTAGTCCCCCAAAACACTGGAATAATCTCATCAATAGGTAATGTGCAGTCCCCTTCAAGTCTTTCTTTAGAATTAAAACTTAACATACAGTTTGGGCAAGCAAAGGCACCAGTTTCCCCATCACCAACAACGGAGAGAATTGAACCTGTGAAACAGACAGATGTGTCTGTGGTTGGAGTTCAGGAAGTAGAGGCAGTAGAACCCATAAAGCCAATAACTCCAACACAAAGAGCTAAGAGCCATAAACAGACAGAGCTAACTGAGGTCACTGTTCAGGTAACAGAAATCACAGAACCAGCGGCAAACTTAGATTCAACAGAAAGAGCCGTGAACGTGACTCAACCTGTGCTACTGGATGTCGGCATACAAGCAATCGAAAGAGTTGAACCAGTAGAACAAATCACATCAACAGAGAGAGTAACCTCCAGTGACCAGGCAACTGAAACAATACAACCAGTAAGGCCAACAGAGAAAAGAGAAGTGTTTCTGAGTCAGCCAGTAATCTCTGAAGCTTGTAACCAAGAAACAAAAGCAGAAGAGCCTGTTAAACAAAAAGAGGAGGGAAATGACCAGGATGTGTGGATGGATGCTGAGGAAGTCATTTACCCTCAAAAGGAAACAGAGGTGTCCCTTCTTGAGGTGGAGGAATCTCTAGAACCTCTGCCCAAAAGTAACCAAGAGGAAAAGGCAAGCCTTGAACATGAGATTGAAATGGCTTCTAATTCCAAGACTGAGGAAGAAGAAAGTCAACAGGAAATGCACAAAACAGGAGGAATGTGTGAAATTGAGAGTGAAGGTGAAGATTTTGCTGTTGCACCTGAGCATCCTGAAACTGAAACTTCGAGCATCACTACAATGGAGTGGGATTAACTTCAGCATCACTGACCGGTAAGCCTCTCCCTATACTCTTGTTTTAGTGTCATTTTTGCAAGATTTGGCCCATTATTCAACTTCCTCTTACACTGAAATAATGCATTATATTCATTGGAATATCCAAGTTAATTAATATCATGCTTTATATTTTTTTCTTTCAAGGTTGGACAATCAAAAAGGAAGCCACTCAAGTTTGTAAGAAGTTTTCAAAAAGCCATTAAAGAGTAGGACTCACTGTGGTCAAGGAAAAGTACAGGAAACAGCATTCTGCTGCTTTTATTTGACATTATGTTCAACCAAAAATATACCAACATTTACTGGTGAAACTTTGTATTAATATTATAAAGTGTGTGGTGAGAGAGATCTGGCAAGAGAAGCATCAACCGGAAAAGTACTTATCTTCTCAGGGGGCATGCAGTGTGATTCTAAAGGTTTGACAGTTACTACATCCACTATACAATGGCATCTTTCAATAAATCTAATGAGTTGTTTGCTATATAGTGCAATTTTTATCACTTATCATGTCAGGTCTTTTCAATCATAAATAATGTTTTTGAAAAGATCTATCTCAATCTGTTTGTTGAATGTATATGTCTAAGAGAATAAGCCAGCATTTGTGTTAACTGTTTTGTGCTTCAAAGACATTTGTGTTAAAAAAAAATCTGCTTTTTTAGAAGCAACATTAATTCATTATGTATGTGACCCAGGCACAGGACAAATGTTAATTTCTCTTGACACACTACATGCTACCAGTATATTAATATATGTAGATATTTCACAGCCTTTATTATATATCATGTGTGTTCATAAAATGTTTTGTCATTCAGTATTTGTTTCATAATTTCACTTAACGGCTAATGGCTCACTTAATACATGTTCCCATGGGACCTATGCAGGTAAAACCAATAGGCAGACCTGAGCATACTAGTATTACTGTATATTATCTTGTATGACTGTTTTAATGCTTATACAGGCAGAAATGCACTAATTTTGAATCTACAAGAATTTCTACTGAGACAAGTTTTAAAATAAGAGCATGATGAGAGCATGGCACATCTTGTTTTTAAAAAAGAAATAATAATTTACACAATATATTTTAAGTTAAATTAATCTTAATATTATTATAATTATAATCAGCAGAGCCTTAAACTTCAACAATCATGGCAGCTTTACTCGTCCTGTTTTATTTCCCAGATGTTTGTGTGTAGGCTTACAGTATCAATGATACTATAGGCTCAGTAATCAAAGCGTGGTATGGGTGAGAGAAAAAACAAGGTTATGACAGGCTGTTGTGTCAGCTATTTGTTCTCTTTTTATTCGTATACTAACTTTTCTGAAAAATTTTTCCTGTGTATATGTCCACTAATGACTAAATGCAAAACATAAACCTGAGTTCCCCGTATATATAATATATAATATTATTTTATTTGAATAAATTCATACCTGTATGTACTTCTTGAATTGCAAATTCTTTTATATTGAAATCATAACTGATCATAAGTTGGCTTTAGACATTCTGAACTAATAATTACTCAATAAGTTGATATTTTACATGCAAACACTGAAACACAACTGGCAAACATTAAAAACAAATACTTTATTGCATCCTCTATAACACTGCACTCACAGTTGTAGTTCTTGGACTTGATGAATTTGAGTACATTATTGCATCTTGTTTTCTTTTTTTCCTTTTAATTTTTTGCTAGTGCAGTCACATGAATAATGTCACATGTCAAGGTGAGAGTCTCTGCCCTCGCGTCCCAATTAAGTGCTTTAAAAAACAGTATTTTTCACACTGAAAAAGATTCATAGACTTTTGCACATAACGTAAAAATGAAATGAACATTGTGAATCACATACATTCAGCAAACTAAGCTAAAAAACATTACTGTGTGCCCAGCTGATCCCAAAATGAAAGAAAAAAGTCCCACCGATGTGCTTTGTTTTCTGGTTATGTATGTCAAATCCTGCAAGGCCATGAGCTTCAGCAAAACAGTAAAGAAATGGTAAAAAAAAAAAAAAAAAAGAAAGATTTATTGTGTGTTGTTGAAATGTATATACCTTACAACAGGAACAGTTAGACATTCAAAAAATATTTAGGTCCGCTTAACAATTTCAGTTGCTTCCAGAAAACAGTGTCACATATCGCTGACAAAGTACCTTTGTATTTATAGTGCAGCATTCTTACTTTGCAGCTTCTGGTGCTTCTATTTGTGCTTTGTTGGAGGAGTTTAGAAGATCATTTTTGCAAGTTCAAACAAAACCTACAAGAAAAACAAGCAATAGATGTAATATTATTTCACTTAAATAAGAGCATGACTAGAGAGATGCAATGCAAAATAAAATGAAACACCTAAAATTCATCAGAGAATGTTAATTAATTATATTCTCGTATAATTAATTAAATAACTCAAGTAGACTAGTCAATGTCCGACAGCGGAAGATTGTTTGCAAGGTACAGAGATGTAGATCCCAGGTTTGATGTGATAAATAAAAGGTTAAAAAAAGGACACTTTTGCACAAACATATTCTTACACATCAGGCATGAAAGGTCTCTTATCTCCTTACCTCAATAGTAATGAGGATGACTATCATCCACTCCAACCTCAAGCTGTGCTTCTCACTCAGGTGGCTCCTCATCAGATCTGTTAACTGTGTACAATGTTCCAGCTTCTCGTTCACCACCTAAAAACACAGAAAATCTTTCTGTCAAAAACAAAGTACATGCCTCTCATCACAAGTGTCAGAATGAGTATATTACAACTATGGTGTCTTATTATCTTTTGGAGCAGCTTTATTTACATTGACTCTGCGGTTGATGCTGAGGAACTGGCAGGTCTTGTCATAGAGTTTTTCCAGGTTTTCTCGGTCCCAGTAGAAATCAGGCGTGAGGAGCAGGTCAGACCTCAGGTTTATACAGTGTCTGTCAGAGGAGGACGTAAATACAACGGTTGTAAACAAAGTCTGTCCTCCCGGAGTTTGAAAAAACAACCCCAGCAGATCTACAATAGTTCATGCAATTGCAAATACCTGGTAGAATTACTTAAAGCTTGAGCTGTTAGACAGTAAATTGAGTGAGGAGACTGACATAACAATTTGTGGCAATTACAACAATATACATGGATGTCAACAAATTTCTCTTCCTGATAACCTGACACAAACTGAATTGACCAAAAAAAAAAAAAAGGTTAGAAGCGGATTGTCAGAAACAACTGGAAAGCGTTGGCTTGCTGTCAAACCTTGAAAATAAAAATAGAAAGGTTGCGGTGCCTTCTGAATGAACTGCTATTTAGAGAAAACTGAATTTACCTTAACGTGAAAAGCTCTCCTATCTTCTTCATAACCTCTGCAGAAGACAACTTAACTCTTTTGCCAGACTTCAGCGTCTGAGGAAAAAAATAGATTAGGACATTAGCATTAAGGGGAGCACGGATGCATGATCTGCCTTAGACACAAACAAACAACGATTACAGATAATCAATTATTTAGAATGTCTTGCTGCCTGCTGTTAAGTGCCTACAGTACCTCTGGAATTGATTGAATTGACTCTACAAAGTTGTCTAATGACACCTCCCATATTGCCAGCTTCACTGAGAAAGAAAACCAGAGGTTACACTCAGAGGAGAGGCTGAGTACAGTGCTACAACAAAACAAAAAAATATCTACAGTTTAGGCGCAGGTTCTTACCGGACAAACATAGTGCATTTGAAAATGCAAACTTCTCCAGAACAGCTTCATGTTGATCCATCTGGTCACTCAGAATAAAGTTGCCGCGCTCAAGCTTTGTATTTCCCCTGAAGAAGAAAAGATTTAAATTCTACAAAAAGCTACAGAAAGTCTGAAAGTAGAAATAAACAAAAACAACACAAGAGTGAAGATCGACATACTCTCCAACAACGTAGTTAATCTCCTCATTTTCCCAGTGGACTAACGCTACTTCATAGGGCTGAATCTCATGATGCTCCAATATTCTCATCACCCTTTTCATCTGTACTGACAGTGAAAAAACAAGTTATTAGTAGAGAAGAAAACAAGAATTACAATTAATGAAATATTATTCGTTATAAAATATATATAGTTTTGTTTACCGTTTTCTCCTCAACATTCCAGAAAACTACTGAGCCCTCCCTGAGAGTTCGGATTGGGAAAGTCAGTCCATGATTTGCAAAAAAAAAAAAAAAGTTACCAAAACACTTTAACTAGTGCTGGGTATCTTTTCAATGTTTTCAATACCAATGCCAACACCATACTTGAGTTTTATTTTTCAATATCTTACTTGAGAAATATAATCATATTTTTCTACAGCCCCTTTCCTAACAAAATCAAACATGCCAAACTATCAGTGTATCAGTATTTAATGTAAAGTTAACGCAAGCAATCAAACAAGAACTTTGCCTAAATAAAAACACTTTCTAAACTTAGAAAAGTTATGATTTCAATCAGGAAAGATTTGATCAAAGAAGACTTGAATTTTGATACTGGATTCTAGGGACACATTTCTGTGAGCACTCAAAAAGTATTGAGGTTCGATATACAGCCCAATCTATAACCAATTAAAAGCACAGCATATAGAATAATCCTTTTACATAATTTAGCAATGGATAATTTATATTCAAGACAAAGCCTAAACAGAGCACTCTGAAAACAGACTACTTTATTTCTACCTGAAGAAGAACATTAGAGCATCGTCATCTGGTTTTGCAGCCATGTCTGTGCTTATCACCAGCACATTTGAGGCATCTGAAATTAAAACATGATTGTCATAAAGCAGTATATATCACATTTAATTCCCTGGAAAGTTTTAATGCATGAATAATTTTGAGTCGTACCTCTCGGTAAATCTATCTCATGGAAGCCTTGGCTTATCAAGTCGTGGCAAAGGGTTGGCAAATGATACTGATCTGCTGTTGCAAAGGCAATACATTGCATCATATCCTACAGAGAAACACAGGGTTGAATTAATCACTAAAACAAAATCATGACATGCATCAAGACTTAAAAAGATCAATCATTCATCCAATGAATCACCTTGTCCTCGTTCAGGGAAGGCTGATTGACTCTAGAAGGTTGTTTTGTTCTTGGTCCTTTTGGAACCCTTTTTCCAGGCACCATTGCTGGTTTTAGACTTGATTGTAACACTGACTTCACAAGGTCGGGTGAATAAAAACGATTCTGTACGCTTCTACATTTTGCCAGTCTCCCGGGGTCAGTTAACAAAGTGCTGCTAAGACTTTTAAATCCACCTAAAGCAGGCAGGACAAGTCTTGTATGCCTCTGCTGTTGGTGAAGAGTGTTTAAAGAACAGGTCCTTGAAAAGATCCATGGGCCAGACCAATTTGAGTGAGTCCTGGGTTTGGATTCATACTTGTGTGGTTGGACAGACTGGGAAAGACTGGCCGAGGCACAGATGAAAACTGGTTTCCTCTCTACGGGTCGCTGAGCTCCCAATCTGGACCACAACGTCCGGAGAAGCATCTTACCACAGACAGCCGTACAGGTGAGCTACAACACAGGAAACAGCTGGTAGTGTACCTTCAGGATGCATCATGATATGTTATGCTCTAATTTAACATCACAAGCATTACAGAACTCTGTAAGCCAACCTGAATCCATTAGCAAATGGATACACACTTAAAATCTTTCATTTGAGACTTCTTAAATTCAATGTAAATACAAAAATAGGAACCAAAGCAAGTAAGACTGACCTTGACTACATTAGCTATCAATATCCTTACTAGTAGTCTGGTTACGATTTACCCATATTAAATAAACTGTGTAAATTATGCACTAAAAACTAGTACGGTTCTATACCTGGCGCTTACTTTAAGTGCAAGCAGACAGAAGTGGTTAACGTGCTACAACTGCAACTCAGTGTGTAGCTTATATGTAGCCGTTAGCCGTTAGTTAGCTTACCAGTAATTGAAAAAGAGGCGATTCAATACGAGTCGATTTTAGACGTGTCAGAAAACGGCGGTTGCGCCAAGTGTTGTGTTAAAATATAATTGTGGACTCAACATAACTAACTACATGACACCTTGCATGACAGAAGGAGGCGTGTTTGGTGTTTGCTAATAAAGTTTTGTTGCCCATCATTTCCTGTTTGAGGTGACGTAATTACGCATTAACGTTTTCAAATTCTGCCCTGAACACTGACTGGCAGACTGGCTTTCTAACCTTTTGCGGTTGTACCCCTGGCAGGTTAAACTTTGACCCTCGTCTGTTTAGCCTACTGCTTTTAAAAAGCTCCACATTTAACAGAGCTGTAGCTATGAATATTGCTGTTTTATAAAAATTAAAATAATTCTACTGGGATTTTTTGGGGGCCAAGTCCTCTCTAGCTGTGTGTCCTTAAAATCAAATGATCATATTTAGGTTTATGTTACATGAGCTACTGTATGACAAATCCATTAACTAGGTACAACCTGTCACGGGTAGACATTGCCTCATTTTAAGAAAGGTTGGGAACCACTACACTAGGCTACTGTTTATAGAAGAAAAAGTAATGAACTGACCAAGTGGCATCTACCATCATGCCTTGTGCATCACCTCAGTCTGCATGGGATTCCTATATTATGAATAGCGAATAGTGAAGGAGTAAGTACACAACTTCAGACAATGCCCTGGTGAAGGCTCAACTTGGTGCCTTAGATCAAGGGCTACCTAAGAGTCTCAACTCAGGGAAAACATATCCCTGCCAATTGAATTGACCTTCACGTGCATCTTCATCATCTTCTTGTTTTTGATCTTTTATGTTATTCCATGCATTTGCTTGACCTGTTAAATACTATTGAGGCTATGAATTACATTTGATTTGCATCCAAAGATTTATTTTTTGTAACTGATAAAAGTCTCTAGCTGTCAGACATTCTCAGCCACAGCGCCCCCTCTGGTGGAGCCTGGTAGGTCCTATGTTTGGTGTTGCCAGGAGACTTCTCAAAACAGAAACAAGTCTCTACTGTATATTCACCTCCCCTGCAACACTTCTAATTATGGAAGTTATGGAAAACTCTGATGAGGTATGCTAACACAACAGATATTAATTTTACCTCTCTTTATGGCACATATTTGTTATTTGGCACAAACTAAACTTCACATAATGTTGATAGCTTCTTGACCAGGTTTTAATTATTTACATATGGACATAAATGTAAAAATGTCCTACTATAGAACTTATAATAACTCTCTATGATTTTTAATTACTAGGTGGACCAGTCTCATGAGAGGGAGAGGCTAAAAATGAGAATTGCTGTTTTGGAGGAGAGTGTGAAGTCCTGTGAGGTGGAGTGTAAAGCCAGCAGAGAGACGGTGCTCAGGCTAATGGCAGAGCTGGACCGAGAGAGGAGGAAGGCTGCCAGCGGTGCAGCAGCACTCGATTCACTCAAAGTGGTAAAACTCTCCTATCTTAAGTTTATAATAGAAGTAGCTGACAACCACCAGAAGGAGACACCAAAAGAAAAGTGTTCAAAATGTTTTTTGTTTTTTTTCAACTGTTCCAGAAGTTTTATTTCCCAACATGAACGTCTAAATGCACAAACAGCCTTCTCCACACATCAAGGAATAACATTGTGGTGGGTAAATAGTGAATCTTTGCCCCCTTCGATGCCCCTATGGTAGATAAAACATGACAAAGTGCCCTCTGCGGTGCTCTTCCAATGGAGAAAAAGCGATGCAGTGCCATATAAGCTGCCCTACATGCTAGAAAATTAGCTGACCTCTGCATGCCTCTAAATGGTTAAATAGTTCATAATTTCCTGTGTGTTTTTATTGCAGAGGTGTAGTAGTTACACTTTAAATCTGAGCCACATTATAAAACAATTTAAATCTTAACCAGGGTTTGAACTGTTTCACCATAAATCCATCACGACTTTCTGTGTGCTGGTGCCCCACCGCATATTATTTTTTCCCTCTGCCACTGAATCTGACGAAAATAATGTGTATGCATGTTTATGTCTTTGCACACACACAGAATTTAAGGTTTACACCTACACAGAGTTTCATGCATTTGGTCCAGTGTGGAGTTCTGCCCTGAAACCATGAAGCACCACACATGAAATTTCCTCCAGGACATGGTCTTATATTAAACACTGACTCTGTGGTGTTTTTTAATCTCTTTCAGGAGTTAGACGGCCTGGTGGTGGGAAGGAGGAGTGTTGAGGTGGAGAAGGAAACCCTAATGGAGAGGGTTGAGGCCAGCAAGAGAGTCATAGAGGCAGCTCGGCGAGAGTCACTTTGTTTGGAGAAACAGGTGGAGGAGCTTGAAAGAAAGCTGCAGTCAAGCCAAGGAGAGACCCAGGCAGCTGAGGAGAAACTACAGATGTTCCTGAACAAAGTGGCAGGCCTGCTGCAGGGGAAGTCTGAGAGTGTCACCCAGCCCACTGAGAAAGATATTTTACATAAAGTGGATAACCTCTGCAATAAGGTGAGAAATGTAAAAGTAGAAATACCACAATTGGAAAAATACTGTGTATACATAAAAGTCTGGACACATAAAAGTCCTGTATTCAAAACCTTACTTACATAAAAGTACATATTATCAGCAAAATGTACTTAAAGTAAAAGTACTCACTATGCAGCCAGAATGGGCTCTGTCAGTGTTACATTATATTTAACAGCATTTTATTCGTAGTCGGCTGTGGTTTTACACATTTTATATACTGATGTGTGGTTTAATTTACTTTGTAGCAATGCCTTGTATTTTATATGTTTATTATAGGTTTAAATATTGAGTTAATTAAAGTAACTAGTAACTACATTTGTCAGATAAATGTAGTGGAGTAAAAGGTATAAAGCAGCATGAAATTAAAATGCTCAAGTACAAGTACCAAAAAAATTGTACTTAAATACAGCACTTGAGTAAATGTATTTAGTTACTTTCCAACACTGGTCTCTACATTTACTTTTACATTAAATATTTGGGGTCCATGTCTCAAAGAGGCACACTAACATCCTTACTACATTTTTTGGAGGCAGTCTTTGTCAGAGATGGAGGCCAGGCTGTGTCACATCTCAGAGGAGCTGAGCGAGCAGACGGAGCTGCAGCAGAGTGCACTACAGAGGGCTCAGCTTGCAGAGCAGCAAGTCCAGGACCTAAGGGAGAGACTGCAAGGTCTGGAGGCTGAGCTGTTGACAGCGGACATGCATCGTGACGGGCTGAGACACAGCAAACAGCATGTGAGTAAAGTGTAGCAGGAGGGAAGAAGTTACAGTTACAGGTAAATACATAATAAAAGCATTTAAAGTCCTTAGTCCTGTGACATAAATCCATTTTTTTTTAACAGTATGAAGAGTTCCTGGAACAGCTGTCAGAGAAGATGAAGGTTGACAATATTGCTGTGGATCTAGGCTTCGACATGAGGCTAAAACTCATCCTGTCACGTGCAGAGCAGCTTGTTAAACAAGAGGGAACTTCTTTGGTGGAGAGCAAAAGTCTGTCCTACAGTCTACAGAGAAAGGTAGGCTAGGCTAATGGTGGTATTACTGGAGCGAAATTACTGTCAGTTTACAGGTGCATCGTGACCAGCGATGCACCTGTAATCAAAATATTCCTGTACCCATCAGTTAAAGTCACAGAAAGACCAACTAGAGAGCAAAGGACTCCACGTCCAGTTCCTGAGGAAGAAGGTGTCCGAGCTGGAGGAGGAGAAGAGGAGCCGATCGGCGTTGGCTGTGGAACGGGATGATGCTCATCTGGAGGCCAGGAGGCTGCAGAAAAAACTGGAGCGTCTCCAAGGCGAGCTGAGGGCTACCAAGCTGTCCAACACTGAGCTCAAGGCCCAGCTGTCCCACACCAATGAGCTCAAGGTAGAGGGGAGAAGGGTTCAGGCCAAAATTCACTCCAGAGGCATTTTCACCTCATAATGTATCATGTATTTGTGTATGTGTGGGTGAAAGGACGGGGTAATGCTTTGTATTTGTGCACCAATCATGTAAAGCAGGTTGGTTCTGGAAACAACCATGTATATTTTTAAGTGTTTTAGAGTATTTGAGAGCAATAAACAAACCTGATAAAGCCATTGAATAACAGTTTCTTCACTAAACACCTCTGTCTGACCGTCGTGCCAAGTTGAAAGTCATGGAACACAGTCAGACGATAAAGGAGCAGAAAAAGAGGCTGGATCAGCTGGTGGAGGGGAAGGCCAAGGTGGAGAAGAAGCTGAACACAGTGAGCTCAGACCTACAGAGCCAAGAGAAGAAGACCAGAGAGGACCAGCAACAGCTCAACACCCTCAGACAGAGCCTGGTTCAGCTGTCTGAGAGGGAGAGAGAGGTAAGGGAGTGAAGAATATGAAACGTTCTGTTCAGCAACAACTGAACATAGGAAGTTAATTATCACTCCTGAGGTTAACGAACCTCAAAGAGCAACGTCACACCCACTTAAAAACTTCTCACCTTCGTCGTGACATCACCTTTTGGGTGTGTTTACAGAGAGGGCAGTGAAACGTTTCTTTTCAGCCTGGTCTTAAGTTACTCTTTAAAGCTGCACTAATCAATATTTTTGAGTCATGTGACAATGTATCACATGACTATGTTTAATGTGTATGGGCTAGTAGTTCATAGTGACAAACCCACAGAGAATATCACCCGTGTTTCAGCTGATTATTTTGGTTTTACGGTCCGCAATATAACTGTTTGGTTCATTCTCACCGCTCTCATCAATCTCGTTTCCATCCACAGCAGGCATCTGTTTTAGCAAAAAAAGCTCCAAAAACCCACTGTACACTACCTGCCCAGCACCGAATGGTAGACTGTGTGCACCAGCAACTAGTGGAGCAATTAGCAGCTAAAGAACCAGATATTTCCCTCAAGAGTTGGTGGAGACCAAAAACAGAGCTAAAAGAGAGTGAATATTGCATTTACACTTATCAGGTGAAGATAATGTTGCTCTGTATCTGCTGGATGTGTAAATAGGCAACTGTTTGCTAACCAGTTCACCATACCACTTTAAAAGGTGATCATATGACAATGTTGTGTTCATAGTTTGTTATAGTTTGCCCAAGTGGCCAAAGAAAGTCAATTACAGCTTTAAAACCTGTTATTTAGCTATTACTGCAAGTGTTAGTCTGTGTATTAAAAAGACTGTTAATAAGTTTAGGAGTGCTCTGAGGTTCGAATGACATGTTGACTCATATTTACAGTCGGATTACAGATTATGGCTTTAAAATCTAACTCAGATATATTCTTTTTCTTCTCCCTTGTTCAGTTGGTGGATTTCCAGATGGTTGTTTCCCAGATGTTGGGTCTGGATGCCACAGCCCTGGCTCTTCCAAATTATGAAATCATCAAATTACTGGAGACCCTTCTTCACACTCATCACCATCACCACCACCTTCATCATGTTAATATGCCCTGGCACTGTCCTACTCACCAGGGGCCTCGTCTCCCCCGAATCCAGGACCTTCCTGACAGCTCCTCCTTGGGTCTCTCTACCTCCAGGTCTGCTTATCTAGAGGATGCAGTTCCCCTTCATGAAGCCTCAATTTAAAAATTATAGCTTGTGCCAAACTGCACTTAAAATGTTGTGGTCTATAAAAAGTATATTAAAATAGACCTTATACAGTATGAAATGATCTATCAAACATCATGTTTTCTTATTTGTGTTTTCAGGAAAAGCTCAGTATAAATATGATTCACCAATGATTCACTGAACAAACATCAGAAATGTAAAATCACATAAAAAAAAGAAATAAAAAGACACATATCAAAATGAGGATTTGGCATTCATTGTTTTTGATGGTCGCATATACATACATTTTTCATGTTAATTTTATACCATTATATACACGTTAAATAATCCTGGACTGTTATACATTTAATACTGAACTGACAGTCATACAAAATATACAATAGTTCTATAGGTCATAATTCTCAATCAGAAAGTCGTATTTTATATTTCGTTTAAAAAATAAAACAGCAAAATGTATAAAGACCATGGATGACTGATGTTAAAGGTTAAACTCTTGAATTGTGTCTGGCTTTGATATTAAAACACACGACTTGGCTTAAATGAATCTTTACATTAATCAATGTAATTCAAGTTAAAAATGGACTTTACCGCAGACACAATGAAGGATGTAAGTAAATAAAATAACTGCATGCCAAAATACAGGTAAAAAAATAATTGCAATGTAAGATATATTAAATGTTATTATCATTTCTTTTTTAAAACAAATTTCTGAGTTACAAGCTAATTCACAGGCTAAATTTCAGCATTTAACTTTGGTGCTATCCACTGACAGATCTCTTCAGAGAAATACAACATGTATATGCCACTGAGTTGATCTTCAGTTCGTTCATCCAGCAATGTCCACTGTGGGCAAAAACAGTTTCTTCAGTTTTGTTACACCAAAGATGCTCCTTAATCGGCACAGCATTACACAGAGTAACATAGTGAGATGCTTGATCCTACGTGCTACACACGAAGATATTAACTGTAGATGGCAGCTGTTTTTTTTTTTTTTTGCAGTACAAATGGATGACCAAGATCTGTTTTTGCTCCCAACGTGATCGACCATTTAAAGGATATCAACGTGACTCCAATTCAAATCATACTGATGCAAGAATACTGAAATGCTCTTACAGCCCCAGCCTACACTGGAGGTGGTCCGTTAGTGTAGCTGAGCATCGGGTAGAAGGAATGAGCAAAGTTGTTGGACTGAGCACAGTAGTCCTCCTCAGTCATTGGCAGCAGGAAGGCAAAGACCACTAACAGGAGCAGGAAGAACTGGAGAGGCAGCGCGACCCAGAGGACGCGCCACAGAAACGAGGAGCCACGACCCGGCGATGCCTCCGAATCAGAAGGGAAGGAAGCGGATCCAGCGTCGCTGCGAGACCTGCTCACACACACGCATTCACAACGCAGCAGCGCAGACTGACGTTTAGTTACGCACATCGATCAATAAGAACACACCAAATCCTGCTATCTGTTTTGTCATCTGAATTCCTAATTTCAGAACTGGATGATCATATTATAATGGCAAGCTTAAATGTGCCAAATTGTTTTTCATTGCTGTTCACAAAAATAAACTCAGCAAAAATAACTCACAAATTAAATGTGTCTAATTCAATAAACAGACTTCACTTGAACTGCTCTGTAATCTAATATCCTTATGAGCGTTTAGGTGCTGTCTACCAATTTTCAATCCAAATAAGATCTCAGTTCAGCGACAGGGGAACTTCACGACAGTGCTTGACCATGCTTTGTTTGAAAGACATCGCCAACATGGTTCAAAGCAATGTTGGGACAATATTTCACATTGTGATCTACATGCTGACTGAGACTGGGTGGATAAACACAGTTACAAAGACAGTCACAAAACAGTTTTCAAGGCATACATACTGTGCATTAATCCTGCACCAGACAAAAACATTTAATATGTGAGCTTGCATTCCTGCAAAGGATGTTAGGATAAAAGACAAAAGGCATGCTGCAAGTTTCAGCTGAATAATTAGATTTTTTTTTTTTACAAGGACTCTTTGAAAGTTTGTGTCCTGTTGAAAAATGCAAAGCATGCTGAGGCAAGAAGAGCGTAGCAATTAGAAACAGCCTCTTTGACAAGGTAGTTTAGCTGAGCTTTTTTAAAGGAATAGTTTGGGAAATATGTTAATTTGCTTTCTTGCTGAGAGTTAGAGGAGAAGATTGATACCACTCTCAAGTCTGTGTGTTAAATGTGAAGCTAGAGCCAGGAGACGGTTAGCCTAGCTTAGCATAAGGGCTGTAAAAAAAGAAAGCTCTCAGCAAGAAAACAAATAAGCATATTTCCAAAAATGCCATACTGTTAATTTAATTGTATCATTTATAGTCACCATCACCCTCAGTAAAAACTGTCTTCTTTAAGCCTCAAAGTTAAGAAGCCATGGTAAGTTAAAGGGAATTATCATAAAGAAGCTTACTTACACCTACCTACTGGGAAAAAAACATTGATTTATTACTTTAAATTAGGAGAAAACAGGCCTGCAGTACTCTCTAAATGTATTTCATTAAAGTGATCCCTGACTTTAGGAATGCACAGACATTAGTGATGTATGATTTTACACTCAGGTTGTCCTATGTTGTTAACAAATGTGCCCCTTACCACTTCACAAATGGAGACCTGAGAGGCAAGACTCACAGATGACAGACTGAGGGGGGGTGGGGGGGTGGATAGTCAGTGAGATAGCAGCAAGAAGAAGAAATGTCACACACAAGAGAGAGAGCGAGAGAGAGAAAGAGAAACTGCAGCCTTTGCATTGTTCATTGCAGACATTTACTGGCTTGGCAATTCGAGAAAAAGGGTGTGTGTGCTCAGTAACAGCGAGGGAGTGTTAGATATAGAGAAATAATTGTGTTACACGTAAGAAATTCCCTCTGGTTAGCGATATTAAGCAGCCAAGGACATTGGCGGAGAAGAGGCCTTGCACCATTCCTTGTGAAACAGTTTTATCAAGGATGTGTAGGCTGCATTTCACCTCATCACCTAGCCTACACAGAGCGTCTAGACGTACAGAAGATGATGGAATTCAACAATCATGAGCTGCTAATCTGGCACAAGTATTAACAACTGAAATTAGGGGTTTTTTTAGTCTTTAAAACATAGCTGTTGTTTGAGACTTGAGGAGGATTAGAAAGCATGGATCGGCCTCCAAGTGCATCATGGGCTGATGAGTTCCATTATCTTCTGGGTGTGCTAGAAACCAACAGAAAGGTACCTGTGGTGTGGACTGCTCACAGACGTTCCAGGCTGTGACAGACTACATTTGCCCCGTTGCTGTTTGCAATGAACAGGGGGGCGGGGGGGGGTAAAAGAAAGAAAGTATGTTTCAGTCCAGGCAAATCAAGACAAAGCTACCGATGAAAAGAAATCCCAAAATGAAAGAAGTGCAGCAACAAAATCATACGTGAAGGTGATAGATTTTGTAACCCGTGATAACAAGGAATCTGGCTTTTCAAAGTGCGCGACTACTTTGAAGTGCTTTGGCTCGTGAGTGCAACAAACTGATTGCAAATAGGAAGCTACGAATTATGCAGTGTGATGCATGAATTTCACATTTAGTAACATACACATAATATAAGTAGTGACAAGCTTATTTGGAGTGATATTTAGATAAATAATGAAACAATACTGATGCAAAACATATTGCTTCCTCATTCTTGTAGCCTACAATATAAAACAAATATGATGTCATGCTTTCTACATCTTAAAACCACAGTTTCTCATGACAGCCAGTATTCCTGAGAATAACACTACAGGGATCAAACCAAAACTACAGTGAGAAGAGATTAGAGGAAAGTCTAGTGGGAGAAAAGAGTTGTAGGACAGAAAATCTTTAGTGTGGAAATACTGGCAGAAAAAGAAGTGACAACTAGGGCAGAACTGAAAAAGTCATCCAAGAAAAAGAAGGAGGAAGTAAGAAAGAAAGGATTCCCCAGTTCTCTGGCAGGATTTGCTCTGGGAATAGACCACATGCAAGAAGAGTAAAAGGCTAGGAAAAAGTTCAGAATTCAGAGGGAGGGGGTGTAAAGCAGGTTGTGGAGGTGTAGAAAGGTGTGAGGAGAGATCTCAGGATGACAGGGGTGAACATGGCCTTAAACGGGGCATTTGGGGCACAAGTTAGTGTATGCACTGTCTCAGGGGGGTAACCGAACACCTGGCTTCTCATAGTGCCGCGTATACAGGTAGGTGTATACGTTACCGATCGTCGCCGACTTGGTGTACTCCTTCCTGATACAGGACTGAGGGAACCGGACGTGTCCAGCTCATCAGCAGACGACCAAGATGACAGATCCTGACAAAGGAAACGTTCAGATAAGAAGAGAGTAAGCACATGAAATATCAGACAGTGGTAGGCAAATAGCCACCAAATGTGGGCCTTCAACAAAAATATCTGGCCCCTTGATGAAAGCTGAAGTCCGTTTCATAGCTGTTTTTTCATAAACCTATTTACTAATGAGAAAAATGACATGACAAAACATATAACTTTAGCCTCCCAGTGAACAATGCTGGAAAAAAATGCCCCATATTTTAAAATAAATGCTGACCCCTGATATAAGGAAACCATATAATGTATTTATTAAAAAAAAAAAAATACAAATCAGAAGATGAAAGAAGTACAAAATGTGCAGGTGAGGTTAAAACAAAGTTGTGTTTTTTTTAAATGTCAGCAAAGAAACTAACAAAGTTCAGACAACCAAATTTTGGTCCTCTGCTCTGAATTAAATCTAAGCAATATTATTTTTCGATTGTATGTAAACCTAAAAACAATAAATACGAAGGGCTGGTTGTAAAATCTCTAAAACTATCCACAAGGTTACAAGTATCAGGGCTGTACAGGTAACACTGCACAGGTACACTGTATAGTAAGTGAAGGTCTACCTGTTGACTGCTTGTGATGTCCAGGATCTTGGCCAGCTCTCTGAGGTCTCGGGTTACTTCCTTGAGCAGCAGTTTGAGGCGGTTCCCAATAACGTGAACCTTCTCCTTGGCCTCCAGGCAGTCGCTGCCCTGCGAGTTGACCAGCAACTGGAGGGACATGTCTTGAAGCGAGGCGACTTTGAGCTGGGAGTCCAGCAGCTCCTGGCGGATTTGCTGTGGGGATTGTGAATGTGAGACATGAATTCTAAAAACAGTAGCAGACCTAGGATTATTCATACAGTCCTCTTGTATTTGAAATAGGTGTTACTGTACTTCGATCCACTGTGTTTGGTCAGGATGTATATTTTTTATATTTTTTTTCTTCCAAAACTGTGACCTTGGGCCCATTCAACTTTAAAGGAGACCCCTCTTAAATTAAGCATTTGGTCAAAATATACTGTTTTATTCATGATTCAATGAATGATTTAAAAAAAGTAACCCTATTAGGTAGTTTTAATAATATTCATGTAGCGTATAGATTATAGTTCTGTACCGTAAGTGTTTTATGATGCTCATGGAGAGTGTCACTGTCCTGGATGTGGTCAATGGGAACCACCTCATTCCTCCTGCGGTCGATGTTTTCCAACCACAGCAGCAGACCGTGGCTCATCTCATGGAAGTCCTATTAAATCAGATGTGGATCAGGAAAGTAATGATTCAACTGTATGCATCATTACAATCTCACATTAACATTCAGAACAACTGAACTTGCCCATTAAGCCCCCTGTTTTAATTAAAGATAATGACTGGCACCTACTTGACATTGCATGAGAGCTTCCTGTAATGAAGACCTCCACTCCTCCAGAGAGCTGCCCAGTTTGTCCCAGTGGTTGTTCATGTCTTTCAGTTTGGCCTGCAGCTCTCGGGACTCCTCCGTGTCTGACTGCACAAACTCAGCACTGCACAGGTTGATGGACAGCACAATAGCCTTGCGCTTGTCATACGCCTTCTGCAGCTCCTGTAGACAAACATTTACATTTTACAGTTAATGAATGCAGTCGTACAAAGGATGTCACAGAGAGAAAAAAATCTAACAACAATACAAGGAACCAATAAAAGGACTTGGTCTCAAGTGTGTAAACCAATAAAGCATTAAGTTGCTATGGTGAACCTTTTATTAAATTTGCAAACAATCAACAGCTAACTGAGTAGCAGGAATTATCACCATAGAATTAGATGATGGTAAATAATTTTAAAACCCTTTTGATTCTAACTAAACCAACATGTTGGAAATAATAAGTGCTGAGGCTGTGAAGTTAGTTTGTCAATCAATTTCTGAGGACTACTCCCACGTCACTTTGAGATTTGATTTTTATATAATTTATTGCAAGAGACCACAAAATTGTTTGCGATGCATTATTTCTGCATTATACAGAAAAAAAGGACAAAAAAAACATAGAAAAAAGAAAAACTGTCACATACACAATTATATATTTTTAAAAGACAAAAGATAAAATAATTTAAAAGATAAAAAAGGAAACATACCATGCAAAGGTATAACCAAAAAGAAAACAAAAATACCTTGAGCTTCTTGATGCGCTGCTCAATCGTCTGGATGTCCGTGCTGAGGTCCAGCCTCCGCTGCTGCTCCAGCTCTTCCTCCGTCTCTCCCAGCCAAGTCCAGACATTGTTCAGGTCAGAGTTCAGCTGCTGCCACTGCTGCTGGTTCTGCTTTGTGCGCATCTCTTTGCTGAGGTCCTGAGCCTGCAGGAGCTCCCAGCGCTCAATCACTCCTGGATTGCAGAGCGGAAGTAAAAAAAGATGCACTATGTCAGCTGAATTCACCACATTTCAACCACTTCCTTTCATATACATTCATTTAAATGTATGGTAATATAGGAGTCATGCATGCAGGACAGGTTGTGGTGTAGTATTACCTGAAGTCTGGGACTCTGAGCTACTGGGATCAGCCAGTCCAGACGCCGCGTCTTCCTCCTCCTTCAGCTCAACGCCCATCCTCTTCACTGTGTCAATACTGCCCCGACACTCACCCAGCAGCCGCATCTACAGATGTATATTAGGTTACAGGTACTATTTTGTATAGTACAATCAAGCAGTGTAAGCAGATTATATTACATATTGCAGGATAGGACATACACTTTAACCTTAGGACAATGATTTTTAAACTGGATTATCAAGTGAATATTACTCTAAAGGTGAAAGTAATATCAAGCTAACAAAATATGGCTGGACATTGTTAAAAAACATAAATAAACATTCGTTTTTTAGGTCTTATACCAATGTGTTGGCTGTTACATTGCATATAAATAGACAAAACTGAATTAATTATCACTTTATGTACAGTTTGGTGCAAAAAATATATAGAGTAACACATACATATCCCATGTACGAGGCATCCAGTTCTGTGCTTGTGGGTGTGCGACTGCGGCTGCTGTCCATTTGTTGCAGGTGGAAACGGCTAGCATCCAGAGAGTGAATATGTGAGTCCGTAGAGGCAGCCTCCCCTGCAGACACAACATCATCTGGTCATCTTTGCAGATTATGATCAAATATTTGATCATAATACTTGAAATATGCGTTATGCCCAAGAAGAGATAAGGCCCCGTTCACACAGAGAAACACAACACGTGGAGAGCAAAAAATGAGTTAAAGAAGTAGACAGGGATGGAGATTGGTTTCCCGACCACTTGTCACTCATGGTGAACGTCGCAGTTTGCCAAGTGATCGTTGCTGCATTTCCTAAAAAGTTGAGGAGTTGAATCCTTTGTTAAAAAAAAAAAAAAAAGAGTTCAAAAGCATTTTTCTTACGCGACGTGTCTCTGTATGAACGGAGCCTATGAAAACTTTACTTTCAAACAAATCTGCAATCCCTTCAGCAAGAAGTTCAGAGTTCAGACTTGTTCATCGTGACAATAAAACAACATGCTTTTCTGAAACACAAAATGCACATCAAAAAAATCCAAAGGGGTTAGCTACATAGCACACTGCAAACAAAAGTAAGAAAGCCAGTTAGAAAGAAGGGTTAGGCTGAATTCCATTTCAGTTCTGCCAAATTACAGACCAAAGCAGAACCGGTGAATTACAGAAATAAAAATGGAATTGACCCTATCCCCCAGTGTTAGAAAGTGTTGCCATTGGTTACAGTGTGTGCCCAAAGTGAGGAAATCAACACAAATCAAAGTCCAAGCCAGTGATTAGGCTATAAGTGTGGTATCACTCAAAGTGCAGCTGTTACTTCTGGCCCCAAACACTTGTGGCATGCTGGGGGTCTGCTGTTGCCTACCAGTGGAGGACCTCAGTGTTTGCTCTGTAAGTTTAACATAGGCCTCAGGGCTCTCTGCGATCACTACATCTGGAAGAAACATTATACAGTACACACATTCAGCAGTGAGCATTACACTGTTTGACTCCATGAACTGGTAACCAGGTATTCATCTGCTGTTCTTAACCTTGTTTGATGCACCACCAGATGGATGGAGTTTGCCACACAGATAAGTTATCAGTCACAGGAAAATATACTGTTATTGACAATATGTTGTGTGACAAACCTTACCCAACCAGCGTATAATACTTGACATGTTTGTAAATAAACAATGTAAAGTTAAGTATTAGCAAATACTCCTTGGTCCATGGCTGAAACCAAAGTCGTGACCTGAGAAAATTTTGTTTTTGGTCACCATTGTACAGTTTGCGAGAGGTTTCAAGCTTTAAAAAGTCTATTAAAACAAACTGTCCCTGAACAATCAGATCCAAGTCCCTCAATAGAGTTAACTGTATTTTAGAGCAGTTAGGTTAGATGTCGTCTGGCATTTGATGCTATATGTGATTTTTTGTACCAGCCATCTCCGATTACCTAGTCTTGCTAACTTTCAGTCCCTGTAGGCAAACTCTTATTAGCAGAGGTCAGAGTCTGCCATTGAACTGCACCTTAGTACTGTTTGGCATTTAGTGTCTTGCTCAAGCACACTTCAGCTGGACTGATGCAAGGGTCACAAGATGATGAATTGGACAGTGAAGAAGAAAAATATTATCCTGCTACACATATTTGTATTAACTTTTTCTGACTTTTCTCTGATCTTTGCTTCTTTCTTGTGAAATACTGAATTGTTTTACCTCATACCTCATTATTCACAATTAAATTATTATTCAAGTAAAACAACTTGAGAAGTTTAGAGGGGGAAATCCTCTTTGGTGGAACTGCTCACAACTCAAAGATTTGTGCAACCTGTGACAAGGGGTGGCGACTAGACACTGCTTCAGGAGTCACACGCCAAAGATGCTGGGAAGGATGCTCTCCTTTCTCACTTACATCTCAATAAAAGCCGCCATTCCTCATAGACCAGTGTTATAAATGACAGATTTCTTAAAAGTCTCAATTATCACTTTAACTTTAAGCAGGATGGTGTGTGTTTTTGGAAACTAACCTGACAAGGCTGAGGCAGGCCGCTGGAGGAAGTCTCCCTCCTCACTCTGCTGCTCTCTCAGGGCCCTGCTGGCGCTCTCCAGCCCGCGGCTCAGGTCGTAGTCATGGTCCCACTCAAGGGGAATGGAGTCCACGCTGGCTGGGGTGTCCCTGCCCGAGCGCTCAGTCCGGAGCTGGGCCGCCAGGGAGCATGAGCGGCCGGAGGAGGGCAGAGGTGACAGGAAGCCATCCCCCAAACGCTCGTTCCACGGTAGGCTGGACAAATCACCAGGCTCGTCCAGCTCCAGCTCACGGTCTGAGAATGACACTTCGGTATCATCGTCTGCGAGCTGAAAAAAAGTTCATGACATATACAGTTGGTGCTTAGGATTTGAGTGTTGAAAAGACGACATTTAGACCCCTATTTGGTGCCTGGAATGGAGCCACAATAGATCGTGAAATTATAGATCAATAAAAAAAAATGTATCTTTGCATTTTTGCTATGCTCTCAATCACAGGTCTTACAGGAAGCCGAATGAGCTTTTTGTAGTAGCGCTCCACTCGACCAAACACTTCCTGACAGTAGCGCTGCAGCTCTTCCAGCTCCTCCTCAATGACGGCAGCATCCAGAGGCTCGCTCTTCTCTATCAGCGCCTCTCCCTGGTGGAAGATGTGCTCGATCTTGGCTGTAGTGAGGGAGATCTCCTGTTGGAACGACTGTGTGACCGGAGGAGGAAGAGCACAGACAAACAAGTCCTCATTAATTCTGTTTTTCATGCTAAACACAAGATTCTTTCACAATCTCAAGTTCCAAAATTCATGACCTTTTCCAGATGCTCATTTCCTGATTTGATTTAATAATTCTAATGCTCAATATAACTTGTATGATAGTCATCTTGCAATATGAATTATGCAATGTCAGTCTGGCTGCTCTTCACATGAGATGACATGGGTCTAAACCCTTAGAAAATGTGAAGATAGATAAAGTACAAAAAGTCTTTCCAAACATATCAAGAGCTAGAAATTCTTTCTCAACACATGTCACTTTGTCACTTTTGAAATTGATAGGAGTTAACCGTTTTTATTGCTCACTTACTAAGAAAATAAAATCTTAAGTGAGCAAAACAATCTCAAGTCCCAAAATGTTCAGGAAGTCCAAAGCTACAAAAATCTAAAAATATATACATACATATCTGGTCGTCAATACATAGTAAGAAAATCAGTAAGTATGCTTTGATTCAGACCATGTTGGTCTGGACCACGTGGGTCTGAAATATTGTGACAAACCTACCCTGAGTTGTTTGATCTTGGCCTGAATGTCACACTCGGAGAAGTGTTCGATGTTGGTCAGCTGCAGGTCCATCTCTGTCAGCCACACCAAGATGCCGTCTCTGGCTGTCTCAAACTCCTCTCTCTGACTAATAAAGTGCTGCATATTTGAAATAGAGATGCTGCTGTTAGAATCTACACATGCAAGTATAATGTATGTAGCATATATTAAGCTTCATTAGTCATTGATTTACAGTAACATACAGTCAAACAGGCGAACACACAGATGCTACCATCTTACATAAAAGTGAGAAGACATTTCAGAAATTTGAATTACATTAAAAGTCATGACTTTATTAATGTATGTACCTTAAGCCTGCGGAGGATTGATGCCACTCTCCTCTGCAGGTTGTCCCATCGCTGATTTGCATCCTGAGACATTTCCCTCAGACGACAGGAAGAGTCAGTGCGGTTTTCTCTGGCCAGGCGGCGGTATTGCTTGTTGATTAACTCCAGCTGGGTTAGGCTTTCGTGGACTTGCCTCTGGAAGGCCTACAGACACAAATAATTGTATTAATATGGTAATAATCAACAGCACCATCCTTCTTGGTCCTGAAAATTTTATTTGTCCTGTGTCCTCCTGTCTTTCAGTTTCTAATAGTTTACACAGAATACTTTTGCAATACCTCAAATTTCTTAAGTTCCTCCTTGGCTACAGTGTACAGTACGCCAGAGGAGTTGGGCAGAGCAGCAGTTTTTTCTGAAGTGGCCAGCCACTCCTCAAATCGTGCAAAGTCATCTAGGAATTTCTGCCATAAACGCCACGTCTCCTCAATCCTAACAGAGGGAAATATTAGTGAAAATGAAGTTAGGAAAATGTAATATTTACATACATTATTAATAACAACAATAACCCGTAACATCTGACATCTTACTTGAGTCTCCTCTCCATGGACAAGGCACAGATGCTCCTCCAGCGGCGATCAAGGCTACGGGTGGCCTGCTGGATGGAGTCGCACTCTGTATCGGTGGCGCAGGCGTCACAGTCGTGCAGAAGGACCTCACACAGATTCAGTACAGACGCCACTCCTGTACTGTGCTTCTCTATGTCACGCTGAAGCTCCTGAGTGGTGAGAAAAGAGAAACAGAGAGTATGATGTATGAGTGTGTGTAATAATAAGCGAGTGACATACAGGGAGGGAGAGAGAGAAATAATAACGTAAAATAATAACAATGACTTTCGATTAGTTGATCTAATTGAATAATCCCTCCATAGGTGAATACAATTAGAAGGATCATTTTCCAGAACTGGCTAAGAGCTAATTTGCCAGTAATCCACAAAAATATAATTAATTCACAAAAGAGTTCTTTATTTAGCTGTCCAATTCAAGTTTTTAGAAACTACATTTCAGGTCTGCATGTCCCTGATTAATTTATTATTTGTTGTTCCACATATAAACAGTACATAAGTTCTTCTCTATTTGAAGAAAAAGAAGAAAGAGTAGAAAAAAGAAACTTAGATCCATGAAAAGAGTAGAAATTAATACCTCTTTGCCAACAAATGTGGGGTCAACAACTAGTGAAACTGCTCAGTGCTCGTTTGAGGTTGCAGGTTAACAGTGAATTGCTACAATAATATAATAAAATCTAATGTAGTATTGTACATATTTTATAGACTGTGCTGTACATTATGTTACCTGCTGTAGATCGAGCTTCCTCTGAATCTCCTGGAAGTCACAGGAGTCGTAGGCGATGGGTTTGGACAGCTCGGTCTCGATGTGGGCCAGCCAGGAGCGAAGGATGCTCATATTCTTATCCAGCTGCTGCACGGCCACCAGAGTCTCTCTCAGCTTCTTCACTCTATTAACATAATTTATTAAACTCTGTCAGTACAATCCCTAGCGAGGGATGGAAACAGTAAAGCAACAGGACTATTTAAGCTACTCAGGTGTGTCTTTTCACCTGGCTCCAATGAGATCCAGGAGGTGCTGCCAGCGGTCGCTGACTTTGTTGAGTTTTTGTTCGATTTCAGCTGCTTTGCTCTTGTGACTGGCTCTGGCCAGGCGCTCTCCCAGGTGGTGCAGCTGCAGCTTGTTCTCCTCAGCTACAGTGATCTCCTCCTGGTAGTCCTGAGACACGATGCAACAAATTTAAAAAGTTTGAACTTAAAAGCAACAGTGTGAGAATGAGAGTCAGCGGAATGTAATAGGATTTTGCTACAGGTAGTTGGTGTACGTAACAGAAACAAAACAAAGGAGCCGTGAACGTGTCTGACTGACGTGTGTTCATGACCAATGACTATGTAAGATGCAAACAGGAAATATATGAGATTGGATTGGATAAGAAAATATTGAGATCCCTGAAAAAACAAATTGGAGCAGCTACAGTACAATCAGGTTATACAGAATTATTCTGTCTAGTTAAAATGTACTATATTCTACTTCCTCGCCAGCAACATATCCACCTCCTCAATCGTCACTCTATCAGTGGTAACAGCAGGGTTTGATTTAACTGAGGCAACAGATGTAACAAGGATGAATGACAGATGCATCACTGGGAGTTCACCCAAATGTTTAAAGAGGGCATAAAGAAAAAGATGAGAAATACATTTTTAAAAACAACAAACTGTACTGCTGCCAAATTTTGCACAACGAGTAAATGTTAGATTTGACTGAGATGCCGGTGTCCACTCAGGCAGACTTCTGTTTACCTTGCGGAGCTTCTCAATCATCTCCTCAATGCTGATGTCTCCATTTTGAGAAACCTTGCTCTCCATGTTGGTGAGCCACTCGCAGAGCTCCTTGTACTTCTCGTTGAATACGGTCCACTCATTCAGCTTCTCACTCACCTGCTGCCTGCGCAGTGACAGCTGCAGAGGCACAGCAACATATATTCAGTTAAGTTCATCATTGTGCAAAGTGCATAAAAACAGTCAATGCATGTTAAACATGCATGTTAAACAAAAGCACATTCATGCCAAAAAGTCTCAAAAGGAAGCAGAGATCACAGAGATCACTGCACCGTGACTGATTCATTTGCATCAAGCCGCGAGTGTGTGCTTCTGTGTGTTTCCTGTGTGTACTTTATCTGCTCTACACAGGATGCAACTCCGAAAAAAATTATGACCTTGAGGTTTCACTCTGCACGCCAAAGCAGCTGCTGCAGACAGGAAAGTTCCTTTTTAAAATGTTGTAGTGAAATGTCGTTTTGAGTTACATTTAAGTCATCTGAGGAACAGTGCATACTGTAGTCGTAGGTTACAGCTTTTTTTAGAACTGAGCAAGTGAATGTGAGAAAAAAAAAAAACAGCAACTTACACTTGTTTTATTCTCTTGTTATACTATGAATTGAAAGTCTCTCCTGAACATTCTCCTTCCATAATATTCAGTTGCATTTCTAAAACTCAGTAGTCATATAAATAAGCCGTCATTTATCCATAAGATGGGAAGCTGTATCTGATGTTGGCTAACTGACCATCCAGAAGTATAACAGTCTTATGATTTTGTGTGACACTAGCACCACCTTTTGGTATCTCAAGGAATTGCAGAGACAAGACCAGTGTATCAGACAGTGACACCTAATGTTACGTGGTTAATACTGTGATCCAGGGGATGGCTATGAAGTAACTGTCCATAGTTTTATTTGAATCATGCTCCAGTAGCTGATCAGATACACAATATACAGTATATTCATAAAGTCAGCTATGCACAGGTACCGTGTGGTGCACCGTACCTGGTGGCAGATTTCGTCCCATTGTCGATGCAGCAGCTCGATTCGCTCCTGCAGGACAGACAGGTCCTCAGCACTGATGTAGCAAGACAGGGACTCTCGCAGCACAGTCAGATGGGCCAGATCCCCAGTCCAGCCATCAAATGTATTCTCCAGGTCCTGTTATTGAAACAAAAGTAATATTATTAAAACATTCACTTCTAAATCTTGCAGACAGAACTTCTACCAACATCTCTTGACCTAAACAATGTCAATTAAATTTCTTTTAAAGTAGCTCAACAAATGAGACAACGCATTTTATTTAAAAAACTCTATTTCATGTTATTGGTATATAAAGCTTCCTTTGGGTAAAATTTCCACTTACTGAAATAACTGAAAAAGGCCTAGAGGCAGTTACCTTGCAGCGCATCTGCTCAGCTTGCAGATCCTCGTGGTGATCAGGAAGAGGCTGAGAGAGCTGCCGTTTGAAGGCTCGAAGTTTTTCCAGGGATCCACCAATACCTCTCTCACACCTCTCCCAGTCCTGTGCATGACACAAACAATGGTTGCATCTGCATCAGTGCTATACATATCTCGGAGGAAAACAGCAAAATAAAACTTATTTGTCAATTATTTTCTCTATTAAGACTTGTTTGGCATTTCCCATTCAAACCACAAGTAAAAGTTGGTTGTACCTCTTGGAAGTTTTGAAAAAAACAAATGAAAAGCATTCAAACTTGCACATACAATGCAAAAACATTTATAGTATCCCTTCAATGTCCCCCGAGGTTCCCTGTACTCCACAAGCTGCTGGCAATTAGTCCGGTTTACCTTTAACAAGGTGGCAAGCTCTTTCTTCTGTTCGTCCAGGCAGAAGCTGGCATGTTTCCATCGCTCCTGGATCTCAGTAAGCTCGGCCTGCAGGGCCACCTCCGCCCGGCTATCAGCCGACAGGAGCAGTTGTCTGCCAGCCTCCACTGTCAGGATGTAGCTGCCCTGCTGACGCTGCAGTACCTTTTCCTTCAGCTGAACCAGAAAGCACAATCACTCAGATAAAATAATTCTTAATTATCAAGCTACAGACCTAATAATCTCCTTCCCAAAGAGTTTATGTAAATGTACAGTTATCTATTTTAGAGTATCAGATAGGTGTGGTTTATCACATCAAGAACAATGAGACGATATCAGTTTTCCTTTGCACCCAATCTGCGTCAGTCCCTGCTGTAGCTGTTGCACTTGAATGTTTTCCAAGTAGGTTTATTCTCTCTTCATTGATCAATGTTTTTGCCAGGATCCACTGCATAATTCTTCTTAGTCACCCTGACAAATATTCATTGGGACTAAAACATCAGTTTTGGGAATTTATGCCTGTTCTGGAGAGATTAGTGGGTGGACTGAACACAAAATGTGTGTCTTTCTGTCCAGCACCATCTAGATACATCTGACATGTGTACTCTGAAAGCTTTTACATTATGTACCTGGACAGCGTCCAGCATGGAGCGGGCTTGTTGCAGAGGCACTGTTGTCCCTGCCTGAAGGGCTTCTGCAGGGTGGGAGACCTCCACCAGCCATTTGCGCAGCTTCTCCACCATTTCTCTGTACCGCTGCCACTGGCGGATCAGACCGTCAATGATGCCTCGTCTCTGTTGAGCACGCCGCACTACGCCCTGCCACTGGTTACTCAGGAGAGCCAACTTCAGGTTGAACTCATCTCTGAAGGAGGGGGAAGTAATATAATTGTCAAAGGAAGACTTTTGTGGTAAACAAAGAACAATGGATTTACTACATCTAGCAATCTTCTACTCAATGTGACATTGTACAACATATTAAATGGTGGGTGAAGTAATGACTAACAGATTAGAAACACTGTGATTTTACCTGTCATCTACCTGACCCTGCTCTAACATCCTCTGTCCATCACTGATAATAGAGTGGAGGATCTGCTGCCGACTGAACATCTCGGCTTGGAATAACTGGAAGACAACATAATGATGATTAATGAATACATTAACTCAAAAAAACAGCTGTGTCAGGGTCTTTTACTTCAAAAGGGACTCTAACCTCATGAGCTTTTTGCTGCTCCATCAAACTCTGGTAGTTCCCAGAAATTTCCACTGCCAGATTCTCTTCCGTTTGGACCAAGAACTCCATCCATGTTTCACATTTCTCCAGGAACGTCTGCTGCTGCAGCAGGAAGGACTGGAGTTTGCTGCAAGAAACCAAACAGCAATTGAACAAATAAAATACGTCATTTTGATGCCCACCCCTTCAATCATCTCAGTCACATAGGACATTGGTGTTTGACATTATTTGTGCCAGTCCTTCATCATCCCATTCAACATTTATTTTCATAAAAGGATATACAGCATTTTAACCCTCTTTGGGAAAGGCTTGCACATTTTTCTTTTCACATATATTTTATGTGTCATACCTGAATCTCTCTGTGGTCTGTGCTGAGGCTGTTGACCAGCTCCTGTTGAGGTTCTGCATGCGCTTGATCTCTGAATCGTTGAGAGGGAGCCGGTAACCAAGCTCATTAAGACGCTCCAGTTCAGGAGCCATACTACT
Source organism: Macquaria ambigua (assembly GCA_008360985.2). Classification (NCBI taxonomy): domain Eukaryota; kingdom Metazoa; phylum Chordata; class Actinopteri; order Centrarchiformes; family Percichthyidae; genus Macquaria; species Macquaria ambigua. The sequence continues at coordinate 45,774 of VMKM01000587.1, read as the reverse complement.
GAACTTCAGCATGAGCTTCTGTAGGAGGACAAGAGAGAAACGTTAAATTCCTCAATTTCAGGACCAATCAGTAAAATTGATTCTTTCATCTAACTGACAAAAGAAAAACAACAAAAAAAAAAACCTTGAGTTCTTCCATGCGGTCTTGGATGACTGTCAGGTCGGTGGAGCCGTTGGGATCTTGCAGCTTCAGAGCCTCCTCAGCTTCAACTACCCAGCACCCCAGTGAATCCAGCTGATCATTAAAGGTTTCATAGTCTTGAACTCCGGTCTAGTGTGGAAGAGAAATGTCAGCAGTCCAAAAGTGTGAAATTCATGATTCTGAAAGGATGACTGACTACTGCAGTGGACAATTTGGAGTAAAAACTATTTGTCATAAATCATTTTCTCTACCTGCAGTGTGGTGAGCTGTCTGGTAAGGGCCTGTTCCACAGCAGCCAGCCGTTGGGTGAGAGAGAGGCGATCTGACTGGATGGCAGATGCTGCTGATGTGTCCACCTGCTGTTTCAGCTGATCTCCCAGTTCTTGGAGAACCTGCAGGGAGGCCTGCACTGGAGCTTGGGACCGGAGCACCTCCTGAGACAAAGCAGAGTAGAGCATCTTTTTCATTCAAAACTAAAAAACAACAAAATCCTACATGGAAAAAACGTGCATGCATCTATTGGGAGGCACACAGTTTGGCAAAAATCTGCTAAACTCTTCAGTGCAATCACGTTGCAGCCACAAAAAAACATAATTGTGGCAACATGTGGCAAATTGGCTTTTATAATAAGGCCTTAAAACACAAATGAGTCAACGGTGGCACAGCTGTGGCCTCACTCACGCTGCATTCTTGGATCCAGTCGGACACTTCCTCGTCAGCGATGTCCTTGCTGCAGGCGAGCTTGAGGAGCTGGTCTGCCTTTTCCTCCTGCAGCTGGATGCTGCTGCAGCTCTGCTCATAAAGCTCCTTGTAGCGCTGCCATAGCTGAAGCAGGGCTTTGCTGCTTCTCAGACGCTCCGCAATCTCCTCCAGTAAGCCAGTCCATCTGAAGGCAAATATGACATGGATCAATATAAAATGATACTGAAAATAATATTTTATATTATTTGAATAAGCAAAATAATAATAATAATGTAAAACACATTAGAGTTAATCAAGATCACCTTGCATTGACGTCCTTAAGGGCATTGTTGAGAGAATCTGACACTGAAGGGTGACACTCCCTCAGCAGTTGGTGGGTCACAGCACCAAACTTCCTCAGGCTGCTCTCCTGTTTCTCCAGTTCCTCTTGCAAATCCTTCACAGGTGACAGACAGATACAGTGCTTAATTCACCAGCAAGGATAAACAGTGTATTGGACCAACTTTAGAAACATTCCCCTAATGAAAAATATAAATGTCAACTTGATCACAAGATTTCAGAAACACATACTAATGCAATCAATGTAAACAAAGTTGTCTGCATGACCTAAGGCCAGCGGACAGGTATAATAAATCATAAAAAACCTCTTCATCCCAACATACCTGCAGACTTTGCACCTGCAGCTGAACAGCCTCCAGGGAGCCTGTGAGGAGGCGGAAACGAGATACAGAGTACCTTCCCTCCATCAGGTAGCCATTGATCTCTTCTGAAGCCCGCTTGTATAGACTCCACTGATCCAGCACTGATGTCAGGCTGATTTTTAGTTGCCCAATCTGTTGAAGGTGGAATAAAAAGCACACAGTGACATTCAGTAAATTGTGAAGGCCAGAGCAGAACAGGAAAGAGCAGAGTAGAGCTCTTTTTAATGAGAAGAACCACATTAAAAACATAGAGTGGAAAGAGAACAGGGGAGCTTACCAAGTGGTCCAGGTTAGCCCAGGTGTGATTGACACCCTGGAGCGTCTCCATGACGATAGCACAGGCCTCATCGGTCTTGTTCTGGACAAGGGCACAGCCCTGCTCTTCCACCCTCTCTAGTTCTTTCTCTTTTTCCTTCACAAACTCTTCCATTTCCTAAAAGTTAATAGTTTTCACATTATAATTAAACATGGGCTCAGGTGCGCAGGTGTGATAATAAGAGCATGTAGGGGTATAACATGTTTTGATAAATCAGTGTGGGCACATTAAGATAAACTTACTTGGCAGTCTTTGAGAGCATTCTGCACGGATGTCAAATCCTCTATCCGGTGTTTCCTCTTTAACCTTTCTTCTTGAGTTCCCATCCAGGACTTCAGGGCCTGAACACTGCTCTCATACTCTAACCACATCTCCAAAAGGCTCTCCAGGAACTGGATCTGCAAGTATTTTATACAAATTATACTATACCTTATACTCATTTTGCAGTAATAAATGACTATGGCTGTTATTCTTTCATTAATGGCCTCACCCTCTCATTGATGCGGCCTTGTAGGATCTGCCAGCGTCGGTTCATGGCTCCCAGTCGCTCAGCAAAGTCTGTCTTATCACTGCGCTTGATCTCCGCATCCTGACCACTGATCTGCAGCACTGACTGGTTGACAAAGTCCACAGTCAGCTGCTTGCAGCTTAAATCTACTCTGAAGCCCTGAATTGGAAGAAAGAGCAGTAGATTCACAATTAAAAAGGCAGTCATGGATTCATAATCATAGATTACATCAACATAATAATCAGGTTAGTAAGAATACATACAAGAAATACTCAAAGATGCAATCAAGTCCATTTTGGACATACACATATGCTCTTGAGTAGTTTCAATTTTAGCTAGAAAAATTTATACATTTGCAAACCCTAAGAAACCTTTCACATATTTCAAATGCATGAAATACTAAAAATGTTTGTAGCTCTCACATATTGTCTTTTTATCAAAAATTCACATCATACACTTTGCAAACAAAGTAAAAAGTGCCACAGATCTAAAAAAAAATCCACTACCTTGTATTTTTGCAAGTAGTCCTGAATCACATTTGACCCCACTGCACTCTTGAGGTTTTCTTCATTCTCCTCAATGACATTCTCCATCAATGATATCCAGTTAAACAGCTCAGAAATGGCATGACGGGAGGCCAACTTCTCCATTTGGATCTGAGAAAAAAATAAAGCCATTGGACCAGCATATTAAACATCCAGGAAGAAAAAACGCACATGCTGCCAGTTAGAGGGCAACCTTGTGTGAAAACTTGTGTATGAGTGAAGCAGCAGAAAGTAATCCTATTTGCCCTGGAGCAGCTAAGCCTGTTCAGTCTGGCTGCATATGACGATACCTGATGCAGCTTCTCTTGGACCACTGGGATGCGTGTGAGCAGCTCAGTCCACTGAGTGTCAATGCGGGCCAGGTCAGACCGCAGCGCCACCGTGTCCACTTTCTTCAGACGCAGCAGCTGGTTGCCCTCGGTTACCACTGAGCTCTTCAGGCTGGACTTGCCTTCAACTTCCTTTGAAAACTCCTGAGACAGACAGTGACAGGAATCATCAGCCGGTATGCAATCAAAGTGTATTTCATGATGATGATTATTACTACTACTACATCCATGACAACTACTACTACTAACACTACTACAATTATAGGAAATACAATCTGCACTAATAATTATACATTTTACAGTATTTTACAGTATTAATAAGTACAACTAAATTGAGTGGGTAGTAATTTCCTAGAAGCTTCCCAACAAATATGGAACTACTACTATGTGCAGCAGTGGAGCCTGTTTTAGTTGTGAACAGCTCTAACAGTTCAGTGCATGTCTGTGTAAATATCTACTAGTTGTAGCGCTGTTGCTGGCGAACAGCCTGAATCTCTGGATCAATACAGGTAACAAATGCTAAAGAAAACAAAAAAAAACTCTGTGGCCTCACAAGGAAAGCAGAGAGATGGTCTCTGACAGTTTCCAGGTCCTGTGGGACTAACACCGCCTGCGTATTCCAAAACTCCAGGCGCTCCAGAGCAGACTGCAGCCATTGGCTAAGCTCTGCACACTCTCTCTGATACCTGGAGGAAAACCACAATTCAATCAGAGAACCATGTCATGCAGTAATACTGAGTTCAGAAATCCCATGTCTATCAGTCAGTCTATCTGCTTAAGACTCTTCAAAAATGTTATTTTTTAAAACTGAAACTTGCACTCAGATCTGTGTGTTATTAATTATTGCTAGGCTCCCCATCTTGAAGATAATGTTTTTCAGTGTCCCTATGGGATATCATTTGTATTTTGATGCCTAAAACAGTTTCTGATGTGTTTCAGACCTGGTCCAGTGTTTTAGGATGGCCTCCAGGCGCTGTAGTTCCTTGTTGACCTTGCTGGTGTTGTTGAGCCAGTGTTCCCCCAGCAGCGCGAGTTGATTCTCCAGGGCAGGACAGCACACTGACAGCAAGAGATGTTTGCCTTCATCCAGTACCTGGTGTAGCTTGTGCTGGTACTCTGTCAGTCTTCCCTTTAGACCCTTTAAAGGTAATAGAAGAGGAGCAACAAAATCTTAGAAAAGTGATATTGTAGCTGGAGCGGCACCAGCTTTTGCAAGATTTGGGTGAAAAAAGTGAACATAGTTGTCCTTCTACAACTATGGTCATGTTGCAATTGAGGAAGGTCCTTAAACCTCAACTTGAACATAAAGTTGCTCAGAGTCTAGCAGAAGCAAGAGGTAGTGGGCAGATAGCATATATTAAGTAAAAGTAAAGCAAATCTTCCCAGAGTAAAACAAAACTACACCAAGAAGCTGTCATTCCTACTTTATTGACAGTATCGCATCAAAACAAGGAGGCTATTTAGGATTATTATGCCATATCCTAAAATCTGCGTTGATCTGCGTCACTTTGTACCTGATACAATGAGATTCTGTCCATGAGCCTTTCTTCAGTCTCCTCCACCAAGCCAGCAGAAGGGATACTTCCTTCAACTGCCTCCAACTGGCGGTTCAGACTCTGGTAATCCTGCACCAAGCGGCACCAAGTCTAAAAAAAAATAGAATACATAGAACATTTGAAAATGAAACAGTGCACAAGTGAACCTCAGATGAGGACCACTATAAATGATTGCTGACAAATTTCCGTAACTATTCCATGACAATGACAACTGTTTTCTTTAACCATTATTTGTCAAGATTCATTGTACTTTTTTTTTCTTGAATAGAGGCTCTGCAGTGAATGTCCACTTCTTGTGCAGTGAAAAAGTAGGTAAAACTTTATTACTGTCCATTGTGACTTGTTTATACTATGCAGCAGAGTACAAAGACAGCAGTTTATTTCTATTGTTTGTGTGTTTCTTAGCAACTGCTGTGCTCTCCTCTCATGGAGGAAAAATAAGCTTTCCAATAAATTGTGTGTAAACTAAGCCTATTTAATATCTGATCCTTTCATGTTAGAAACATATATTAAGAACACAGTTGAATAGTTTCCCTACCATTTAGCAAAAGAAAAATAATGGTTAACACAAATAGTGTTTCCTCTCTCACCTCCAGGATACACTCCAGCTCAACTCCTTTACTGTGTGCCTCTTTGAGGACGCTCTGAGCCTCAGCCAGCGTCTCCTCCAGGGCCTGACTCTCTTTGGGAAGCATCAGGCCACTGATTTTCCTGAAGTACGTTTCTGTTAGAATCATATGGGACTCCAGGCCCTGGAAGAACTCCTAGAAAACACAATCAGACACAAACAAACACACAATTGAGCAGTTTTTCTCTCAGTAGATCGTCTCCAGCATTACTAGCTTTGTATTCAGTGTTTCACACTGTTGATTATACATATTCCTTAAGCCTTTCTAGCTTAACATCATAATAACTTGACCGAACCTTATGTTTGTCCAGGTGATTCTGGACTTCCTCCACAGAGCTGGCAATGATCCTCTGATCGGCAGCCATCTTGTCTTTAGCTGTGTCCACCAGGTCAGTCAGGTCCTGCAGAGCCCGCTCGTACTGCTCCTTCAGAGCCATGTTCTGGTTCAGCCCACTGCGCCGGGAACCCACCGTCATCACCAGCTCCTCATAGGAATCCTGAAAACACACAAGAAGAATATTGTGTTTTCATTTTGTTTTGCTAAAATGATTACATCAATTTCATGTTGTATATTGTTTGATATTTGAAAAGGTTACTAGCATATTTTCAAGCTCCTGTGCCTATTACAGTATAATTGAATTAATTGTAGTGTCTCAATAAATAAATACATAAATAATATGGTATATACAAAGTCCTCATTAAGTGTAATAATGTACTGTAAAGATAAAATAATAATGTGACCACACAATTTCCTAATGGTACATTCAGATCATTTTGAGACACTACTCAAACAAACCAAATAAAATAAGTCTCCTACGTTTAAGAGGTTTATAACTTTTATCTACTTTTTCTTTTATTAATGATATTTAATATTTCTCAGTAAAACCTATACTGAGAAGCTTTTACTACATGGTTTTCAGACTTTTTGAGCAACTTTTAGTGAGAGTCAGTGTCAGTGATGTATATTACCTGGAGCTTTAGTAGTTTGTTTGTTGATATCTGATCCGCCTGTAGTGCTGCTCCTCTGGTTTTAAGCTCTGTAATTCTCTGTTCAAAGTCTTTCAGGCTCTCCTCTGCACTGGCAATAACCTAAAGAGAAATGACAGTGCTAATGAATGACATTCACAATCATTTTTTGTTCTCTATAAGTTTTGAAGGGAGACAAGTGAGGTGTGTGTGCATGTCCATGCCAAAGCTTGCATTACCTCCAGTTGTTTTGAGGCTGGTCTATCCATGGCTCCAGCTAAGGCCTGTAGGATCTGGCACTTGGTCTCAATTAAAGCAGTTTGGAGAAGTTGCAACTCAGTCTGTATTAGACAAAAGACAATTTATAGATGATTTATATTTAGGTGTATGGGTTTATGATGATATAATACTGCCAGTATAAGGCCCTTGAAATGCAACAAATACAAAATATCATGCAAACCTGGTAGGCTGTGAGCTCATGTGTTCTGGTCCTCATGTGGTCACAGCGTTGCCCCAGAGCACAACCCAGAGCTCCTAATCTCTCTTTCAGGCAGTCAAGGTTGTCCTCTAGCAGTGCTTGGTCCTCTTGTCTCAACCCTGAAGACCCAGTTAGAAGAGCCTGGCTGAGCTTCACGTCCTCTGTGACATGCCTCACGTCGTTCTCTAAGGTCTGGAGGAAAGTTCAGGACAGTTTGGAAAGATTGAAAATGACAATAGTGTAGATAAATGTAAACACAAATTTATCTTTTTATATTTACTGTTATTACCCATCCAAAATCCTTTATAAAATTCAGCTACATACTGTATCAGTAGTCAGCTTCTTCTAGAGATCTAGTACTTTCAACTGAACTTAATAATTCCTAGGCACATACGACTTGCTATTTGAAATAATTATAGAAGCCGCACATATAAACCCGACTATACCTCCTGCTTTTGTAGCTGAGTCTCTACGTTTTCAGCCAGCAGCACTGAGCCAGAGAAGACGCTGTTCTCCACACCATCCAGCCAGGAGGAGGTGGATGACACAGCTGCGTAGAGCTGCTGTTCCATCTGCGGCACCTGTGTCTCACCACCGCCGGGCTATGTACACACAAGAGTGTTGCAAATTCGTGTGTGTTGAACTATGTAATTTAATGTTGCAATGTAATGGATTCAAATGTACAGTAATATTATAGAAATAGTCAAACCTGAGCAGTCATGTGCTCTATTGTTTGTCTGAAGCCATCATACAGAGACTTTAGGGAGGACTTGTCCGCCTGTGTTTCTCCTTTAAACAGTGATCCAGCTGTGGTCACACGAGAAGCTCTGGAATATACCTGCAAAAAAACCAACAACCAACAAGAACAATGTCAATACATTTTACTTCTACTACTACTTTATGCTAACAATAACAATACATCAGGGTTTGTACCGGCTGTTTGTGGTCCTGTTCCAGGGTTTTCTGCAGGAGCTGCAGTTTAGTTTTGAGCTCTAGTCTCAGGCTCTCCCATCTCTGCTTCATCTGTTCTCGAGCTGCCTGAGATTCCATCTCAACCAAAGCTGCTGGTGAAAATGGCTCCGTTGTACTGCACGGTGACAGAAACATGAACTAATTAATGTTCCATTTATAATCTGCCACACAAATCATTACACACATTAACTTAACATTTTACTACTTGATGTGAGTTATATGTATGGTTTAATAATGCGTGAAATACCTGGCACTGCTGGGTGAGGCCTGCTGGATGAGGATCTCCTCTCCTCTGCTAGCAACTGACTGGAGCAGCTTTTTCTGTTCAGCGAGCTGCTCCTCCAGTTCCTAAAAAGCAAACATGTGAAACAGTTAGATTGGAGTTTGTATAATAAAGCTAATTAATTTCATTAAATTGTTTTAACACAGCCCCTGAATCACTGTGGTAAAATATACATTTCCCATAAAAAAGGGCTACACTATGTGAAAGTGGCCACAAGTGAAAAATTAACAGTTTTAGTATCAGTGGCCTGGGGCTGCCCAGTGCATTGCAGTGAAGACTGAGTACTAAAACTAGGAAACAAAAAAAGTATATGAAAATGTACCCTCTGTCTCTGCAGACTGTCCTGGTGTTGTTGGGAACGTGTGGTCCGGGCCTGGGCCAGCCAGTCCTGCACACTGGGACTCTGAGAGAGGCTGGAGTCTGATTCACTGTCCTCCTGCTCCTGCAGAGAGCCCTGTAGGAGCAGACAGTATATTATAAAACATTTAAGGATGCAGGACCATCAAACGCAGTTATTAAATTTTGATTCACAAGTTTGGCAAATTTGTCAGCGGGTGTAAAGAAATGCTAAAGCAAAGAGGTACCATGTTAGCTGGCCTTTCATCTTTTGTTATGCCTGGCCAGTAGACAGATATCAAATGAACTACATACTTAGGTCAGCCTAATGTATTATCATGCATAAAAATGTTCATGGTGCAGTTAGAAAGAAAAAGTCACATGTGATGTAGGAAAATGTTTTTATCTATATTGTGAGCAAGGTGCCCACAGTGGGCACTGAACCCAGCACTGGTTGTATTGTGAAAAGCACATTAGTGTATGTCAACATTTAAAGCAATGTAGCCACCTCACCTGGATGTTAATTTGCTTGTCTTGTAGCATCCTCTGCAGCTCCAACAGGCCGCCCTTCAATGTGCGTAACTTCCGGGCCAACTGCTCAGCTTCCTCTCTGGTCTCTGTCCGGCCCTCCAGCAGCAGGTTCTCACTGTGCATGGACAGCTCTGACAGGGACAGCACCTTCTCTTCAATCTCCAGCAGCATGTTCTGCAGTAGCAGGAGGAGAGAGGCCAGCTCAAACATGGTGTCTCACCACCGACAGCAACAGACCCTCCAGACAAACACGGGGCCCCTACACCAGCAGCTTTCCCCAGCCACAGGACAGGGACAGCTCTCCCTCTGCTTTCATCCTTGGCCCACCTCTCCGGCCTCGCCTCCTGTGCAACATATTACTACTAATCCTTCATGCTCCATGCTCTGAAGCATATATGCTCACGCTCAAATTCAAAAGTAATTCTCCTGTGCAGATCACCATTCTAAGTCCAGACCAATTAACAATGACCATCAGTGAATGCTGTTGCAATGTTTGAAGAAACATTTCCTAATAGCATTGCCACTACTCTGCGGTCGATAGCTTCATCAGGTTTTTCGAAGGCAAAGAGTAACTCTCCCTCCCTCCCGTCTTACCCTCGCCCGTCCTCTAGGATTCCCCTACTTGGATATTCTAGCAGCTTTGTCGCCAACACCAATCCCAGTAGCAGGATCCATTAATCGTCTGAAAGCCACAACCCCTGACTAGTCTGCCCTATGCCGCTAACACGCCCCTGTCACGCAGAGACATCTGCATAATCTGCTTAAGACTAGTGCTACAGTCACTTAGGAGCCAAGCCATCTGAATGCCCCTCTAACTCCGCTAATGCTCTTGTTTACCCACTGAAAGGTTCCTGCCCTCCTGGGATTATCCACATGTGATAATGGAAACAAAATATTGAAGTATAAGACGGATGTAAATAATCCACTGGCAAATTTGCATTAGTGTCCTGACCAGAGACAATGATTGAACACCTAGAAAGCAACACTCCAGTACACAGTACTCCTGACAATTTGCTATGACATATATATTATTAAGCAACCTCATATCCATATACATACATTCATTCATATTGTAATAATTCCAATTAACATGTTTGCATCAATTGCTCTGAATGAACAGCAGGGGGAGCTCTTACCTGACATTCAGCCAGCTGATCCTCCATATCGGTCTCCTCTACAGGTTTAAGTTCAAGGATGGACGTTACAACACTGCGCTTTCCGGTCAACCACTGGTCCAGTTCATCTGCCTGGGTGTGATAGAGCTGTATGGCCTGTTCCTGACGTTGACCTTCCAGACGGTCACTAACACGTTCCTGGGGCAGAGCACAACACATTTTACTTGACAAATCAATTTATTAATTTAGCAATACAGTGATAAAATGATTTATGAATAAAGCACAACTATTAGCTACTATTAGTAGTAATGTATTTTCACAATCTTCACAAAAACTACCTCCAATAGCTGCTGTTTCCCGGTGGCCTTCATGTGGATGGTGGCCATCCTCTCAGCTAACACAGCGAGGGAGGAGTGCATCGCCAGCTGGTCAGCCATGTCTGCGTCCACAGCATCCGAGGCCAGATCCTCTGTGAAGCTTGTCTGCAGCCTGTTTATTTCCTCCTGCACACTCTGAATCTCGTCTATCAGACCCTGGAGAGGACAGCATTGCTATAGGTGTTGCATACTGCATATTTAGTGCCTTTATTTTCATTTCTATGTTGGTCAAAGGGAAGTATCATCTTTTTTATGTATGAAGATATGGTGTCTGTATGCCATACAATAAATATCACAAATTCCAAATTTGGATATTATAGATATAGCAGTCATTCCCTATTCAATCCACTTCAACAGTTTACAGTTAGTGTGTTGAAGCAAGTGAAGAAATGTTGAGACAAATAATGTTTTACTGTAAACTGCGATATTATAAATGCAAAACAAAGTGACAAGAGTGGCCAAAAATATATTTTCCACAGACTTGCATCATTAGCAAAATACTATTTTCTATATCTGACATAGTTCGACAAGTACTGTATACTTTGCATTACCATGAGTTCTTACAATATTGTGTAAGTATGACAACTTCCTACAATGTCAATGGGAAAGCTCTCTCTCCATCAAAGTACTCAAGACTTTTATTGTACTGCAATGACTCACCTCATGTGCCTTAATGTGGCTGTCTGGGCTTTTATCTGCCTCAACAGGCTCACTCAGTTTGGCCTCCAGAGCCTCCATTTTAGACGAGATTGACTGGAGAGAACCCTGGTAATGCTGCTGCTTTTCCAGAGCTTCATACAGAGACCTCTGCTTCTCGCTGATCTGTTAGAGGACCAGTTGGACAATGTTAAAGTGATAAGCCTGAAAACATGACAACAGTCAGTGAGAATCAAAAAACCACCAAGCTGACGTCTTGTATTAGTCACATACCACATTCTTTAATGTCTCCCATGAGCGCTGCAAGTCATCTAAGTTGGCCACAGACTCAAATGTCGGGTCATATAATTCTTGGATTGGAGCTCTTGTGAGTGTTCCTCTTCCCATCTAAAAAGACATTCAAACAGCGCCATCAGCAGTTAAGACAAATTAGTAATAAAACGGATGGCAAAACAAACAAAAAAAGAAATACTTCTATAAAGCCCCAAATTCTTTGTTAGTCATGATGAACTTGTGGGTGCAGGTGGAGAGTAGATATGGATTATATTCATTTATTTATTGCATATATTAATTGAGAGTGTATTGTTTAACTAGACAGTTAACACAGGAAAGATTACAGAAAGAAATTCACAAGTGTGTGCTATTTTGCTGAAAGACAAGAATGACTGGGGAAAAAAGCTATCAAGAGGAAGAGAGAAGGTAGATACAGGTACCTTGGTTATAGTGGCTTCAGTATGATAGATGGGAGAAGGAGAGCGACAGACAGGAGGAGAAGAGACCTCACTGTTAGTGCCCTCCTCCCCAGACTCCTCAGTTACAGGAGACAGGAGGGTGTGACAGCGACCGGCCGTCATCTGACACGCCATGCAAGAAACATTAACAGAAGAGCAGACATGCAAGGTGGAGTGGGAAAGATTAATCATATGCAATGTGTTTTTTAGATAAAAGTGGCACAGTGCACCCTACAAAAAAACATGTTATAATAAAAGCACGCAAAAAGGTTTAATTAGTAGAATTAAAGGAATAAAACTCTTTAGAACTCTTAAGTTAAAGCCAGAAATAGCAGAATGAGTCAAGAGGTTTATTTATTAGGCAGTGGCATCACCAACAATGCAAACTTCATCAGCATCACTATGTCATGTGGTATATTATGTTATCTTACCATGACGGCTTGTGCTGAAGATTTCTTGGATTTCTCCTCATCCAAGTCCTGCAGCCCCTCAGGCAATCCCTCCACATCAGTCACTGTCAGCAGCATGGTGGCATGCTTGGCCTTCACTGCCAGCATCTTACATTTTGAGTTTAGTGAGGCGATCTGCTCTTGGTAACCTTTGATCTTCTGGGCCAGTTCCTATTCAAAAATACAAAATTTACAACTTATTATGCAGTTATGAGGACATTTCACCTATAACACTGCAGTATAGAGAATGTCATAAGTAGAAATGGGGATTGCATTGAATTAGTTGTATAAATACAGATGTTGCAGCACAGTGGATCTGCATTTAGTACTTCTGCCACTTGGCAAATGGGACCTTTTTATGTGGGTTTCCTCCAAATTTGTAAACACATGCAATCATGTCACACTTTTTGATATGCTTGTATTACAGTGATGACCTGACCAGGGTTCTTTCCTTCCCTGTACAGAAAAGGTGGGTTAAGTGAGTGAATTAATGTATTGTACTTCATGGTGAAGGATCTGGGCCTGCAGCTCCTGGATGTTGCTTGAGGGGATCGGTCGGTCCTGAATGACACGGTGTGCTTCCTCTATCAGCCCCTGTAGGTCTCTCACTTCCTGTTCATATTGCTCATACTGCACCACTGCCTCCTAGATAAAAAAAATGAAATTGCTTTGTTGCTGTTAGATGAACAGTTCAAACCTCCAAAATGATTTTTTTTCTTTTGGTGTCACAAGACTTTCACCTAAAACATTTTGTATATTTATTTTCTTTGCTTGTGGCCTCAAAATACATCTTAAAGCTTGTTTCCTTGGCAGCCTTGTGACTCAAGCTGCCACGAGCCCTTCTACTGACACCCTGCATTGCATATTGTGCAGGATTGACAGAAGTATGACGTTACTGTGCTGCAGCAATAGTGCCCCCTACTGTACCTGTAGGATGTTGCATTGCTGGATAGCCACGTGCTGCAACTGACTGGCCTCTTGCTGCAGACGCAGCGCTGTGCGACAGATGGCAAGGTTGGGCATCACCTCCTCTGGGACCTGCAGAGCACTCTGACACAGCTGCACTGCCTGCACCTGCTGCTTGAAGCTCTCCATATCTGCCAACAGACGCTGCAAAAACGTGCAAAAAAGTAAGCATCCAAGGTGCTGTATGTCAACTTACAGGCCATATCATGGATTATTTTAATGTGGTGTGGTTACCTGTCTCTGAGCCAGCTGTTCTTTGAGGCTCTGGCGTGCCAACTCTGGTGAGGTCAGTGTGGCTTGGACCTGCTCCAGAGCAACATGTAGGGCCTTAACTTCATATTCCAGGGCTTCCATACTCTGAGGACATATCATACATGAATCAATCATACAGTATATTTATCATAAGGTATGAGCTACAAGTACTAATACTCCTTCAGGGAAATTCTACTGGTCAAATACAATAAAAACAGGAAAATAAGGCAATACATAAACGTTGCAAACAAGTCAAATAGATAAATCTTTTTCTCTCTACCTTATTTGCATCCTCCAAGCTCTGCAGCCGTGTCTTGATGCTTTGCTGAAGCTCCTCAGTGTGTCGACTGAGTTCACAAACCTGCTGGCTCATAGACTCGACCTGCAGCACCTCAGACAGAAGCTCCACTTTCTCTGCCATTGATTCCAGGTCTCCATGGAGCTCCCGAGACTCACGAAGGACAGCCTAAACACAGGGCAACGAGGCAGTGAATGAAAAGTATCTGTGGTATGATCTCTCCGTGGAAAGAGACAGTTCATTCCTTGCAAACATGTGCCTTTCATGAAATGTGTGTATGGGTAAAAATCCTGACATGTCTGTGAACTGTGCATAGATAAGCATGAATCTAGCTCGAACCCTTTCCATCCATTTACATTTCTTTTTGGCTTTTTAAAAAGCCAAAATGTCTGTAGTTGAATATGACAATAGAACCCATAAGGATGCCTATCTGGACGCCCAACTCACCTGGTACATTCGTATCTGCTCCTGCAGATGAACAGAGGAGTTCCAGATGATGTTTGCCCTCACGAGGCTTTTGGCTTTCTCCGACCACCTTACAATGAAGTCCAGCATCTCATTATACTCATCTAAATAGCAGACAGCCTGAGGAGCCAAGATAAGAGAGAGGCCATATGGTTAAAGCACAACACAAACAAATAAAGTATACCAACCTACGTGACTGTGTTGCAGTTTTTGAATGTTGTTGCATAAAATAACATTTGCATGAGCATAACAGCAGTGCTATGAATAAGAGACCTGAAAAAGCAAACCTTTTTGAGCCAGTTGTTCCTGCAGTCTGCTAGCCGTGTTGTGTGGTGATGCATCTCTGATAGCTTGCTGATGGCATCACTAAGCTGTTTGGCCAGCAGGGGGTTTCTGCGGCCAAACTCTTGTACAGCAGCATCCAGTTCTGAGAGGGTGCGACCACAACAGTCCAAATCCTCAGCCAGGCTCTGAGAAAAAAAATAAAACGTGTCATTTTAGCAGTCTTGAATGATGATAAAACTTCAGTATTTCTAAGCCAACTGTATCGACTACACATTCACAGTAAGACCAAGTAAAAATAAGTGAACCCACCTTGACCTCTTCTTTGGCATGATCAACATCAGGAGACTTTTCCTTGAATTTAGCGGAGATTGCTTTGAGTTTCTCAGAGATGTCATGGATTCTAGAGCTGAAGTCCTCTTTTATTTCTCTGGTTTTCTGAATTTCTCTCTCTTTTGAAAGGACCTAGAATATATTAAGTAGCGTCAACAAATGGCACATGATACAATACATACATACGTAGGTGTTCCCTTGTGGAATTGACATATGCTAACATTTTAAATAATACGAAATTTAAAGAGGCCCATTAAGGTCTTATTTACACTGAAAGTTTTTTAAATGATACAGTACCTGATCCTCAATGGCACCCAATGCAAGTGAGACCTCAGCCAGCTGCATGGAGATTTCAGAGGGCAGTATAGTGTAGAGGTCCAGGTACTTGCTCTGTTGCTGCTCTGCTAATTTATCCACATTCTGACGATACGTGATCACATCTCCATGTACAACCTATACGCAACAAATGAAAGAACCATGTAACCTCTCTCATAAATAATAATAATAATATTCAAATAGTAATGTTTTGGGGTTGACTGGAAAATCAGAAAGATTTTTTTTTTAGATGTGAGGTATACCTCAAGCTCCTGCAGCAGAGAATCAATGTCTGGTGTGGGATTGAGAAGAAGCTCCCTGGTCTCCTGAATCCAGGCTTTTACAACGCTAAGTTCTTTCTCCACTTCCTCTCTGTCCCTCAGTTCCTGAGCTGCTTGAGCCCGCTTGGTCCTGGACTGTGTCAGGAGGCTGGAGGCAAAGAGAAAAATGGCTACTGAAATTCTGAATGGCAAAATATAGTAACCTTAATTTCTAAATAGTATAGAATGTTTTTAATCTGAATAAAAAAGAATTTATTTTGGAATCAAAATATTAAACATCTCCATTGAATCAATATCACTAATTAGACGTTATATTAATACAGATGCTCTTGTTAAATGCAACAGCCTTGCAGGTTTATCTTCTTTCTACCTTTCCATCTGGTCTTGTACAGCTCTGATCTCCTTCAGGCTCGGTAGCTCATCCTGGTCATTTGTTGGTGAAGGCACTTCCACATCATGCAGCAGGCTGAGAGCATACTGGCGCAGCAGTGTGAGGGAGGAGAGCTCTCTCTCCAAGTCTTGGCTCAGCAAGTCATGCTGGTCCAACAGAGACTGCAGGGTGGCTTTGGAAGCCTTCTCCACGGCACTGTCAGGGAAACGACTCTGGAGCTCATCAGTAACTGCTCTCACCTTCACCATCTGTACAAAATCATTATGAAAGTTCAGCTGCTAGTAAAAAACGATATTTTCATTTATTGTGAAATACGTATTTTTCTCCATTGTCTGTCTGTGTACCTTCTCTCTAAAAGTCCTCCAATCCTGTGCTGTGTCCTCGAGTACTCTCTCCCGTCCCCGTGCCACGCTTCGTAGTCGTGTCCAGCGCTG
The DNA here is from genome assembly GCA_008360985.2 of Macquaria ambigua. Classification (NCBI taxonomy): domain Eukaryota; kingdom Metazoa; phylum Chordata; class Actinopteri; order Centrarchiformes; family Percichthyidae; genus Macquaria; species Macquaria ambigua. The sequence goes on along the minus strand of VMKM01000587.1, from coordinate 29,435 downwards.
CCACACAGTGGTCATGGAGCGACTGATTGTGGCCTTGCTGGCGTCACTCCCCACCAGCTCCAGCTGGGCAGCTTTCTCCTCTAATCCACTCAGCTTCTCTTGGAAGCCATTCACCAGTGATACAAGGGACTGAAAAATGAAGAGACAATTAATAAACTAAGTGCACTGTATTTATAGACGTAACACCCATTTTTTGTATGGATTATTTGTTTTGGCCTCTCATACCCGATGACTGCGCAGCTTATCTTCAGCCTCTTGGCTTGTAGCTGCCTTTGCAGTGGAAAATTCAGTCAGCTTCTTTTCAGCCTCATTCATGAGCTCAATGACAGTCTGCCTTGCCTCCTGGTATGACGTCCACTGAGCCACACAGCTAAGAAAAACAAAATATAATATTAGAGGATAAAATACCATTATTAACAACACATCGATCCTTGGTTTTCATTACCTGTGAAGGACATCCTGGTGACACTGGAGCTGATCTCGGACCTCCACACCTCTCTGCTTTGCTGACTCCACGCTCACATGGAGCTGCTCTTTAGCTGTGGGGTTGACCAGGTTCTCCAGCTGAGGCAGCAGGGTCTGCAGCTCCTCCAAGTGGATGAGGAACTCCTGCTCTGTGGCCATGATGTCCCCCTGCTGCCGGAGACACTCCTCATAGTTCTCCACGTCCACACCCAGGCTTGCTTGCTGCAGGAAGGACACAGCATCCTCCAGCCATTCACAGGCTGACTGCATCCTGAAGTGGTACTTCTGGCACAACACCAGGGCTTCCTCCAGAGTAATCTTTACACAAAAGCAATGAAGAACATAATCTTTTACATATTTAGGTATAATAATACAGATGCTGCCATGACTGCCATGAAAGCAATTGCTCTGATGCTTCACACCAAATGACATATTAAAATATTGTATTTAGGAATTAAGGTAACAATCAACATAACAGATAAAACATTTCACTAAAATTAATGTATGATTACAATGTTTTATAGCATATTGAATGTAATATTGTCCCACCTGTTTGGAGCTCAGTGCTTTCTGAACGTCTGCCTGCAGCTTTGCCATTTCTTCTAGGCTTGTATCTACGTGGGCTGGGACAAGCTCATTGGCGCTGCTATACTTCTGTTGCTCCCTGCTACTAAGAGCAGCCACTATTCTCAGTCTCGACTGTACTTCCTCCTGCATGATTTGCTGCTTTCTGATCTCCTCCTGCACCTTCTCCACCCTCACGTCAACAATCACAGCATAGCCCAGGTCATCCCTGACCTGCTGCAGCCAGTCCAGTGTCCTTTTCATCTCTGTCTCAAAGTCTTTACTTTGGACAAACCTGTTCTCACACTCTTCAATCAGATCCCCTACTGCAGCCTGCAAAGACCGCAGCTCCTCTTGCCACATAACCACTTGATCCTTGGAGGCATCATGGGCTGCTTGGTCCACGCGGGGTGCTAGAGTGTCCATCTGCTCCATGAGCCTTGACAAGTGAGAGTTTGCACTCTGGAGACTCCCCGCCAGAGCGTGGTAGTTCTTCAGCCTCTCCTCAGCTGACTGCGTCTCTGCATTAACTTTTACCAGCTGCTCTTTTGTGGCCTTTAACTGAGAGTCAACCTGCATAGCCATTGCCTTGTGGTCCTCAAATGACTCCAAAGTTTCATCCAGATGCTCTACTTTCTGTTCGACCAACCTCTTTAGGCCGTTGTACAGGCTCACGAGCTGGGTCATTTCCTCTGGGCGCCATGGTTGACCAGTGCTACGAAATCCCTCTTTCTTCTGGTTCAGTTCACTCACAGCTAGACCCAGGTTGCTCAGGTCTGCCTGGATCGCTTTGTAATCACTCTGCAAACTGACAACCTCTTCTGTTTGCAGCCCTACAGCCTGTGTGCCCAAATTATTGAACTGTTCTTCAAGCTCTTTCAGGGCTCTGTGAGTGACATCTATGAAAGAGGTGTACTCATTCCTGGTGAAAATGGCCTGCTGGATTTTCTCCTGTTTTTCTTTGGCTAGTGCTAATATGCTATTATATTGCTGGGGGAGGGTGTTGAGTTTTTCATCCAAATAGCAGTGATCTACTTCATTCAGACTGGGCAATATTTCCTGGCCAGCTCTTTGCACAATTAGGAGAAGATTCTCATATTCAATTGCCTGCTCGACTATGTGTTGATACTTTAGTAGCTGCGCTTCCAATTCAGCATCTCCAACCATCAGATTGATTTCAGGGAAGGTGACTATATCAGCTTGTTTTATCCACAAGCATATTTTCTCTAAATCAGTCTTGAAATACTTTCTGGAAACAAGTACTTTTTCAAGCTCCTGAAGTTTCTGGCCACATCTATGTAATGTTTTGTCAAAGATGTTTTGTAACTCCTGCAACTTTGTGAGGATCTCATTCCTTTCTTCCTCGCTGGCATCCCTCATCAGGTCCCTCCCCTGAGACCACAAGGAGGTCAGCTCACTCTGATAGGCTTTCAGACTGCTTTGGATGTTCCTACATGTTCTGACCTGCTTGGCCAGGTCATCAGGTAGCAAAGCAATGTACTCCTCTGCCTGGGCCTTCTTCTCATTCTGCTGGACCCAGGAAATGGACTGGTTCACAGCCATCAGGAACTGTGTTCTCTCTGTGAAAGCCTTGCTGAGGTGTTTTCTGCGCTGCACAACCTTCACACTCAGAGATTCTACCTCAGATTGAGTGTCGGCAATAAGCTGTTGCAGACGTTGCCGTTCACTGAGGCCCAGGCGGGCCAGCACCCTGTCAGCATCAGACATGGCCTGTGCCAGCAGGAGCTGCTTGGCTTCCAACTCACTGCAGATGCTCAGGTGGTCAAACAGGAAGCTCTGAGCCAGCTCTGGAGGAGGACTCATTTTCATGGCCTCAGACAGGGCAGGCTGCTGCTCCTCTGCCCAGTCCCGAGCCTCTCTCAGACGGGCCTCCACTTGGCCCATATCTTCTAGAGTCACAACTGAGTCCTGGATTTTCCTCTCAATTAGGTTTTGCATCTGAGACCATCGCTGCTCAAAGTGGCTGAGCTGCTCTTTTACCAGCTCCTTGTCATCCAAGTTCAAATGTTGGATAACTTTTTGTTTCTGTTCCTTAAGGTCCTCAAGAGTGCCTTTCTGTTCTTCCAGAGTTACTGCAAGTTTCCGTAATGCCTCCAAATGCTGAGATGAACTTTCAGCATCCGTTCTGTGACACAGAAAAAAAAATAAAAAAGGAATTACACAAGTGTTGTGTGGAGGATATGACAATGTTTTGATCTGGAGAGCTGAAATTCAGCTTCTAAAAATAATGTTTAAAATGAGTTCCCAAGGTGATCGCAATGGTGGCCTTGAGCTCAGACAGCTGTAATAACAAACAAATGGTCTTACACAGAGGAGCTCTAATCATAATCTCTTAAATTGCACAACTGGCATTTTTTTGCTAAAACAAAACATTACTGGCTTTGGTCCCATCAGGAGATTATTAGAATGAGCAGCAGTGCATGCAGCCCAGCAGTATGTGATGACTCATTTTAATGTATACTTGATGTACAAACACACCTGGCCAGATTGTCCCACTCTTTGGACACCTGTTCAAACAGCGCCTCCACTGCAGTGATACAGTCATGGTATTCTTTAGACCTCTGCAGGTCCTCCTCTCTCTGGCTCTGCAGCTTGTTGGCCTGGTGGCAGAGCTCAAGCCAGGAATGGCTTAGACGGTCAAGCTCTGCATGTTCCGGAGAGTCCTGGCCACCAGTCAATCTGCTCACAGTCTCTGTCATCTTGGTCAGGATACTCTGTTTAGACTGCAGTTGCTGGCTGCATTCCTGTGTGACAAGCAATATACTGGATGGTAACCCGAAATACATCCAAACAGTAAGCAGATCTCTCTTTAATCCCTACACAACCCAAACCAAAATGTTGGATTAGATAATAATAACACAATCACCAACAGAATCATGTTTAGACTCACTGTGCTGTATAGTTAAGGTAAAAGCACATGTAGACATACATTATATCTTCATTTTAATAAACATGCAAAAGAAAAGGAAGTTTGATGAGGATGATTAAGAAAGAGCCTCCCTTATTGTGCCTTGTGAAGGGATCAATGGTTTTGATACTGTTCCATACCTTGGCTTGTGACAGCATGTTTTGAGCAATCTTGGTCTCCAACTCTGCAGGCCTTCTGGAGAAGCTGAGGAGCTGCTGCTCCATATCCTGGAACAGGCTGGTCAGATCTTGCTTCTGTTCCTTGATCTCCCTCCAGCCCTCTGAAAGCTCCTGTGCACTGGTCATCCTTTCCTCTATCTGCAAAAACACATTTACACCTTCCTACAGTGAATATTTGCAGAATTGTATGAAAAAGCCCACATTATATACCACTCATGATATATTTTCACATATTAAATTATATTTTCGCCTATTATTATGATACACTAATCATCCAGGATTCATAAAATTAGTATTTTATGTTGTACAATGGACAAAGAAGTAACAATTACTGACAGTGAGTTTGACCTGCTGGACCTGAGCAGCTGCCACTCTCACAGCATCGTCAGACAGGTCACACACAGAACACACCAGGTCCAGGTAAGTGCTGGCCTGCTCCTGAAGGGCCCTGTAGTGCTTCACCTGTGTGTGTGCAAAAGTAATTAATCAAAATTAATTATAGAAAAATAACTTATTGCCATTGTTGCATTCCAAGAGTGGGCAAAATCGCACTGTGTCAATTACCTGCTTCAATGCTTCCTGCAGACCAGATGGTCCCTGATCGTTGAGCTGCAGCTCTTCCTGTACTGTGGTGAGCCAGGTTTGGCACTGCTGGAGAGTGTCCTGATGGCTAACGTGTTTCTGCAGCTCCCGGTCTAGACTCTGGTACACCTGTTGAACAAGGTGAGGTAAGATAAATAACTTTATTTCATAAAATAAAGAGCCAGGTTATTCTGAAAATTACCAAATGAAGAGGTTTCCTAGTTTGAAAAAGTAAGAAGATAATTGATGGATGTAGTCTTGTGTTACTCACACGCTGGGCAGTGCTGCAAATGGCAGAGTAGCTATCTCTGGTTCCCTGTTGGTGAGCCTGGACTTGTTGACTGATCTTGGCTTGAACTTGGTCTGTACAGCTGGCTACGAGATCTTCTCCTTTCTGCTTCAAGCTGGTGAGACGCTCCTCAAAACTGGCTATCTCCTCCATTATTGCCTGAAAAAGAACGGTCACGTTTCAAAATACAGATTACGAAAAGTAATCTAATCTAGTAATTGTAAACCAAAAGTATTTTGAAGTAACATAATAATGTAAACTGCACAACTAATATTACAGTACAAATTGAGAGTTTTTGTAGGACAGTATGATCAAGGTCACCTTGTGTCGGGCAAGTTGCTGAGTGGCCATCTCCATACCGCTGGTCTGCATGGAGTCTGAGGTGACCAGCCTGCTGGACATCTGTAAGAGCCACTTCTCAGCCTCTTGCAGTTCACTGTTGTAATCCTCGTGCTCCTTCACCCACCCCACAAGGTTCTGGACCTGGGTCTGAAACACAACGCACAACTAATCTCAGAGATTCATGTAGCTGTATGACATGTAATCATTCAATAAGAGAAATGTGTACTGGTCATCGGTTTGTTTCCTTTGTTTGCTAATACAATCCAGCACAAAAAACATTAACACTCAATAGTTTTGGACTTAATTCAGATTTTTCATGTGACCCGCCATCCAACGCTGCCTCCCTAAATTACACCTCTGCAGAAACAGCATAGTAGCGACCATACCTTGGCTGCTAAGCAGAGATCTTGGTAGTCAGCCTGCAGCTTTTTCATGTTGTCACTTATAGTGGCGTCATGGACTGTGTCGAGCAGGGCCTCTCCTTTCTCAAAGACAGATTTCACCGCTGACTCATGAGACTGCACTGTCTGCTGGATGGTCTGCATATATGAAAAGTGAGCAAAATAGAGCAGATAAAATCATCTCATTTTCTTGCTCTGTTTTCACTGTGTTTCCAAGAGAAAAACTGATTAACCAGTGTTAAGTTACCTTGTACTTCGCTAGCTGAGCCTTCTTCTGGTAGAGTTCAGCTTTAGGCTCTACACTTGATGCTAAAAGGTTCTTGGTCTCCATCACCCACTGGGCCTGGGCCTTGTATTTATCCATGAAGTCTTTAGAGAGTGAGATACATTTCTCAAGAGAGCTATGCTCTGTGCGCAGAGCTTCCATCAACTCCTTTAGTTGGAAGAGGCGGGTGTCCACCTCCTCCTTCAGCTGCTCTTCTTCAGGCTCCTCCAAAAATGCCATGGCTCGCTCTGTCTTCTCTCTCATTGTCTTCAGGTAAGTGTGACCCTGCTCCATGTCTGCCTGCAGAGCCTGAAAGGTACATGGGATGGTGTTATTAGGTTTTAAACAGATACAGATAGGTGTTTGAGTCTAATAGTAATGTTGCTACTTTTATTGGTGCACTATTGCTGGAGTTTCCGCGGATAACATATGTCTTAGAAAGTCAGCACTAGTTTGGCAGGCTAGAGAAGTTATGTAATGTTATGTTGGAGGTCTAATGCTAGAAATGGTCTTTACAGAGCAGACAATAATATACAGAAGGCATGTGCTCTATGTTAGAGAGTGTACCTCTAATTTTTTCATCTTTCTCTCCATAGCAAAGCGGTCCACTGCATCAACACTGATAGCCACAGTGCTGAAGTTATTCTGAGCTGTGCTGAGCCAGTCTGAGAAAGTGTTGAAGACACACTGTGCCTCTTCAATGCAAGACACCTCCTCCTGGAGCTGTTTGATCGTCTCCTGCAATACAAAGCAAGAGGAAAAAACAAAGTTATGGGAGAAGAGTCGTTAGGGTAGCTAAACTGATGACAGATTTACAGCAAAGATTTTAAACAGGAATTCTGGGATAGATTACTGGTTAAAGAGACCATTTCGAAGGTCTCAAGCAACCAAGGCATATCTATTAACAAGCATGTATTGGAGTATATATGTATGTATATTCTATACAGGTATATAAAACATTCACAATTACATGTTACTGTGATACTTTGTGCTGTGTTCAAAAAGATGATACCATTAAATGCAGAAGCAGGACGTGGTAGCGGGCTGTAATCTTGGTGGCTCTGCTACAGATCCGGCTGCTGATATGGGTCTCATCCAGAACCTGCTGAGCCAAGAGACTGAGGCCCTCCATCTCCTCTTGATAAACCAGCACTTCCTCCTGCCAACTCTGATCATACAAGCACCATTAGAGATGTCTGAACAATGCCTAATTATATTCCAATATATTCATTAGATTGGAATTCTGTGGCTTCCAATGCAAATTAACTAGTTGGAAGATTCTTATAGGACTGCACTGATTTAAAATGCAGTATTGTCACAGCAACTGAAACTGCATTGAAAACTATATATAATGATGCAGATTTGTACAACGGTACAAAACATTACCATGTGCATAGCTTCTGTGCATGTAACACTAACCTTTATTAGCTGGAGTTGAGCGTCTTTGGTGGTGCGGTCAGACCGCCGGTGGCTACGCAGTTGTGCTTTGGTCTCCATGCCCTTTAGCCAGCTGTCAAGACGCTGAAACTTCTGCTCCATCTGCCGGAGTTTGGCCAGAGCACTGTTGAGCTGAGCCCGGGTGTCGGCCAGCCGGGCCTGGTACAACCTCCACTCCTGCTGCAGCGTCTCCAGTGCTCGGTCTTCGATCTGAGGCAGGCCCCAGGGAATCACCAGCTCTCGAATGACCAGCAGGGTGTTAAGCAAAGCCTGGCCCTCTGTGCAGTGCAGCTGCAGTTCCTGTAGTTACATAGATGTGGTTGAGCACTTTCTCTAGCTCTATAAACTTTAAGATAATATATTAACTGAATACAACTTCTGGCTATGTAGCAGTAGCAGTTGTAGTAATAGCATCTCATGTTCCGTTTATTTACAACAACATTTCCCCACTGAGAATTTTCAGACCTGCAGCTTCTGCAGAGTCTCCTCCAGCATATCAACATCACCCTCCAGTTGGGTGTAGCAGCCAAGCTTCTCTTGTTCTTGTTCCAGCCAGTCCTCAAATGCATGGAGGCCCCGCTGATACTCCTGGTGGGCTTTCACCAGCTCCTCTGCTTTGCCTACTGCCCTCTGAGGACACAAATGAAGATAAAGATTCAGAATCATAATGTGAGAGCTATTTGATTCTAACTTTTCCTTTGACAACATCTTTGTTGATATGCGGCCATTGCTTTAAAGATTTTACACTTCACACACAAATTGTGTTTTCAGGAGTGTGATGCTATTTTACTTGGATTTTCTGCTGATGAATCTCACTTGCCTCATTTCAGTTTGTGCTTAAAAATACAAAATCTTTTTGTGAATTTCTGTTGGACATAACTTTTGTAACTCACACAAAAATAAACTGTTTCTAATACTAAAGCTGAAATGTATTTCCAATAAGATTCACTGTTTAACACTGTGCACATTCTGCTTTCATTACCATGGCATTGTCTTTGATAGTGTTATAGCGCTCTTGCAGATCTTGGAGCTCCAGTTGAGTGACAAAGTTCTCAGCGATACTGGCGCTCTTTGCAGTGATGGTGTCCAGCAGGGTGTTGTGGCTGAGCACTTCCTCATACAGCAACTGAAACAACAGAGAGGGGGAGTTACACTATCATTCAACTGTGCATTTGTCAGGTTTATATCTGTTGTAGTTTAATGGCTTATGTGACTTTAAACCCCTACACTGCTCATGTTCACAACTTGAAATTCCAAAGAATTCTAAATTTGTAAGTCTATATGAACTTAACTAAATCATTTATATGTCTTAATAATATACAGTTTGACTGAGAAGATTGCAGTACCTTGGCTTTGCTCAGATTAGCAGTTTTGTCTCTCATCTCTGAGCACTGTTTATCAGTGGGGTCAAGACTCTCCTCCACGTGATCCACCCATGCCACAAACTGGCGCACATCCTCCTGATAACTGGTCCACTGAGACAGGGAACCCTCCAGCTGACTGTCGGTTTTAAAGAGTACAACAAAGTCAGACAATGGTGCAGTTGCAGCAGCAGTTAGACGCTGTGTACACTTCACTTTTTACTGTTCGGGGGAAAACCTTTTGTGGACACTGCTGTTATGAAGCTGAAAGGCTGTTTGAAAAACATTCTTTGGCATTGTTACTTGTGGTAGAAAACTAACCTTTTGCATTGGATTGAGGCGGAGAGCAGGGCATCCCAGGAATCTTTTAGGTCCTGTATTTGTTTTTGGACTACAGGCACTCCCTCAGCTGAGGTGTTTCTCTGAACTGACTCTCCTCTTGTGATCAGCATCTTCAGCTGGATCTCCTTCTCCTGACGAGCCGTCAGCAAGGCCTGGAGCAACAATCACACATGTGCATTTATTATAGTCGTATGATGGGTATTCGAAGTGGTAACTCTAATTCTGACAACTACCAGTGACTTTATATACCTCCAGCTTGATCATCCTGCTATCGAGAACATTTTTGTCAGCAGTGGGGGCGCAGTAAGTCTGCAGCATGTGGCTGGTGTCAGCCACCCAGTTCTGCAGCTCCTTCAACCCTTGGGAGAAAAGCTGGTGCTCAGTGACTATTCGGTCAATCCGTGATGCCTTCTCCTGCAGAGCCATAGAACAGGACACAACCAAAATATTACCACAATAGGTTTTAGAAATTGAATCCACAGTAGGCTCAACCTGATAATTGCACATGCAGATTCTTTGATGACTAATAAAGATTTAGTACAAAATACATTAAGGAAATTAGCTTGGATATCCTCTGCATAAGACTTACAGTAACAAAAGAAAGAAATTAGTGTTTAATCATGGTGAGTTAGTACCTTCACTGTTTATCATCTGTAAAATAATGTTAAGTCAGAGCTCGATCCAGTCTAGTGCCTCTGTCTCCTCTCCAGCTCTACCCCCAGAAAAGCCCCAGTGCACAGGCAGATTGGTAGGCATTACTGTACCTTGGTCAAGTTGGTTAAAGCTAGGTACTGAGCAGAGAGTTGCGAGACACGGTGCACAAAACCCTTGCCGGCCGCGTGTTCATCCCACAGCAGCTGGGCCTTCTCTTTCAGCCTGTTCAGCTGAATCTCGTGAGAGGCTAACTCCTCAAGCACAGACTGGAAGAGCACAAGCAGGTTATCAAAGAGGCATGCAAGCTGACACACAGATATAAGACAGTTAAATTCAGACACAGACTGAGGAGTTAGAGATGGCAACATGGCAAAAAGAAAAGAGAATGAGATATTTGGCCAATGTTACTGTTGGTAAAGCTCTTGCTGGTCATGACGTGCAATCAAGGCCTCTGGAAATAGCTGGTAGACAGTTTTAAACAATTAATAGATTCTAAAAGCAAATATTTTATAAACGAGGCAAGAATTAACCTATATTACAGACGCTGTTAAGAACACGTGAAAGTAGCAAAGAGGAGCAGAAAGATGGCAGTAATTCAAAAAGTAAGCAACTGGCAGTTAGCATAAGCTGTTGGCAGTGCTTCCTAAAAGAATAATGACAATGCCAAAACACTGTAACATAGCTGGAATGGTGAGTTTCTGCAGATGACAGGAATAGCCAGGTTGGCCCTCAAGCACTGAGTGGTGGTTGCACTTGAACATGAGTGGCCTTGAAGATGAGGGGTGTTCCAAGCCCAGTGGACATTAGTACCTGTAGCTTGTGAAGCTCTTGCTTCTTGGCTGTGAGATCATGAAGCCTTGTGCTGCTCTCCTGTACAGCCAGCTCTGTGGCATTCAGGCACTCCTGAAGAGGCTCGGCACTTGCCTCAAAATCTTTCATCTGAGACAAAACATTCTGAAACACACAAGACGGTATAAAGAGACTGTTTCCTTGACTTAAAATGTATTAATACACTATTTTTTTTTAGAATGGCTCAGATCGGTGAGAATGGATATTTAGGTGCTCACTTGTAGACTTGTCTCTCTGTTGTGCAGGTTGGACATCATATTTTTCCAGTCCTCTCTGGCAGTGTTCATTTTAGCCCGAATTGCATCAACTTTGTCTTTAGCTGCGATATTAAGGACGAGCTCACCGTTCACAACCACAGCATTCAGCTTTGACTGACCTTGCTCTCTGTCATTTAGAAACTCCTGAGGAGAGAAGAAGAGATGACATGATAACTCAAGCATGTAGTGAAACTCTTAATCTTATAGCTCAGCCTGGACACGCGTTAAGTTTTAACCATTTATTGCAACAATATACATTTAAGTTTTAACCATTTATTGCAACAATATACATTTTAGTTTGGCAGTGATCATGTGATGCTCTGGAACAAATCTAAGAAAGTTTGACACGGACTGTATCTGAGCTCACAAACATCCCTGACAGATCATGAGATCTACAACGTTTATTTAACACGAACACATGTTAAAAACATTAAAAATGTATGTACGACTAAATGCTAGCACAGGAGGAGACTGGGGAGGTATGCAGACTGAATGAGCGCCTATTGTGAGAGAGTTGCGGGTATACGTGACTGATGGGCGTATGGAACATGTGACAATAAATGACTTCCGTGCCTCCAAGGCTCCATTTTGTAGTCATTTAGTTACAGTTTTATTTTGTAATGAAAACACACCGACAAGTTTTCGCAAATTAAAATTAAACTGTGTTGGCACCCTCAGTGGTAATCAAACCTGTAATTCTGGCAGCATAAGTGCCTGAATGTTCCATGGCATTTGACTTTGCGTGCTGTACCTGAATCTTCTGCAAGCTAGATGAGGCCTCATTGACATTTTGAGGTACATCAAAGCACTTGGCCGTGTTGATCTTGGCATTGACCAACCACTGCTGGAACTCTCTGAAGGCCGAGCGGAACCCTTGTTCCAGCAGCTTCTCTTTGCTCTGGCACTCCCTGGACGCTTGGAGACTCAGACTAGAAACAAGTAAGAAAGAAAAAAAATGTTTTTTCTACATCCAACATGTATCACTGTCCTTTTGTCTCAGGCTTGTTGTTTCTTGTTGGTTTGACCATTGGTTGTTGAGACATTAAAGCTTACAGTGTCACCAGAAAAATAGAAATACCTTTACTTTGCAACATAATTGTGATTGTAGGGTGATGATTGTATTTCCTGTCTGTTGTGTTTTATTTCTGTTTAAACTGTAACTGGTGTGCTGCCTTGGCCAGGTCTTCTCAGAAGAGATTTCTATTTCAAGGGACTTCCTGGTTAAATAAAGGTTTAAAAAGAAAGCTAGAATTGTGAAGCTAGAATTAAAAATGTTTGTTGACAGAATGTCAGAGGCTCTAGGCTGTAGTTTATGGTTTGTTAAATTAAACTGCATTATACTGTAAGGTTTTTCTAATACGTTTGCTCCTCCATGTATGTAAATGTGGTGGACCAAAAATAACACATATTATGCAATACAATACAATGCAATCCAGTACACGACACCAAAAAATACAGCCTCAAATGTTCCATAGAAACATGTCACAAACACAGAAAGAACAAAATTATTGGTCTTAGAAAAACATACAAACATTTAACTAAGGTAGTATTTATTGGGGGGCTATTATATTGCCTTGCACACGTGTTTCTATTTTTCTGGTCACTCATGGTGTATGGTTCTACTACAGATCCTGTGTAGTTCTATGGAAAAAGTCTAAAATACCTCAAGTTTTATGTAAATGCTAAATGTAGCTACAGTTTTCCATAAAGAAGACTTTATTTACACCTTTCTCACCTGTTGTATTCTTTAATGAGAGCAGACACTCTCTCAGATTGTGTGCCCATGTCTCTGGAGAATCGGCACAGATCATTGAGTTGAGTCTTCAGACTATCAGACATGGACTCAGCTTTGACAAGTTCCTCCAAAGTGTCCTGGGTGGAAAACAAATAACCAACCACTGATGAACAGCTACAAAAATTCATTAACATTAGCATTTAATATACATTAATCATCTACTGCTATCATTGCTTGTTTCCAATTAATGGTGGCGTATTATTGGAACTAAACTAAGCCGAGACCTACCTTTGCTATCTGCCAGCCTTTAACAGCCTCCTCTCCATCGTTTTTTCTCTCTGCTTGAGCCAGCCGCAGACGGCAATCGTGTAGCTGACGGCTGAAGTCCCGCAGGTCCTGCTCCAGCTGTGCTGACCGGCTGTTGAACTCTTGTTCAGAGCTGGCTATCTGGGAGAGGGCAGTCTCTAGACTAGCCCGTGTCTGCAGGGCTCCACGTTCCCACTGTTCCCAAGATGACAAGAGGGCTGCTTCCTCTCGCTCCATAGCCTCATAGCCCCCTGAGCCAGTGTGATCTCTTGCCACTGCCCCACATCTTTGAACCCGGTTCAGCCTCTCTCTGCCACGTTGCTTAGAGTCAAGCAACTCCTGGAAAGGGCATAAGGAATCACAATTGTCACCTCTGTCAAATAAATAAAATTTAAAAAAACTAGTTATGAGTTAAGTAACTCCCAAATAGGAATGTCAGTGAAGCCCAAAAGTGACCGAAGATGCCTCCTAGGTGCCTCCTGGTGGAGGAATTCAGACAACAATAGACAAGGAGAAGACCCTGGAGTAAATATGAAACGCTTTGGAGGACATGCATCTCTCAACTGGATGTGACCAGGAGCCACATACAGATTTCTTTCTAAAGTATAACATTTGAAGTTCCTCACCTGCACCTTGGAGAGCTTTCTTTTAATGGAGAGTGAGTCTCCTGACAGATCTGACCAGCGCTGGAGCTCCTCTTTTGCTGAAATCAGCCAGTCATTGAAGTCTCTCAGAGCATCGAGATACTGCTCATGCTCAGACACAATGTTTTGCATGGACTGCACTTTACCCTTTGTGGGAAAAAAAAGACAATGTAAACACCAGCTACCAGATATGAATGAGGCACTGTCTAAATATGAATGTGTCAAATAGTATTTGCAAATATTTTATTGTATGTTTTAGCCTAATTCCGTGCCAGGGTAAGTTGAAAGTTTGCGTGTTCAATCACAGTTAAAGTCAATTTAATATACTAATATTCTGTCTCAACTTGCTTAATGTAACCAGTCTATCAATTTTGGCAACAATGTGGCCACTTAGACCACCTTGCAACAAAAGGGCCCCATGACACTAAGTGGTTGCCTTGTGGGAGCGTTATTGAATCCCTCCCAGATGCAGCCTCTTTTTGGCTCGCCCTGTTTTCCTGAATTAATCAGGATCCAGAAATTATTTGCAAGTACTATTTAACCTATGCCTGTATTTAGATCACCTTGACAACAGCTGAGATATCAGCAAAGTGTGCATTGAGCTCAGCCCTCGACTCTGGTCCAAAGGTCTGGTCGCCAGTTTTTTCATGCATCTCCACTGCTTTGTCTGTTAGGCGTGACAGTGCTGCTGCATGAGCGTCCACATCGGCCTGGATGGCCCTGAGGCGCTCAAGCAAAGCCGACTTCTCTTTGAGGCCCGGCTGCTGAGGCAGAGTCATCCCCACCTCCTGCTCCACTGACTCCATCCACTGCTGTAGCTGGCTTTTACTTTCCTGAAAGCTGGTCCACTGGGCCACTGTCCACTCCAGACGACTATGGACAATAATAACGTTTTATAAGAAATTAAGAAGTGCATTTACCCTCGTTATGAACTATGGCATCAGTGGGTGTTATCAGCCCTCTGCCTGACAGTTCTTCCAGGGTGAAGAAGATCACACATTTCCTACCTGTGGCAACTTATGGAAGTCATCAACATATTGGCCCAGGCATCCTTCAGGCTCTGTAGCTGTGAACAAATGGCCTCCTGCCCCTCCATTCTGTTGTGCTTCAGGACCTGTTCTCCTTTTCCTACGGTCATGTTGAGCTTCACCTCACCTTCACCCTTCATTAGCAGGATATCCTGCATGTACATAAAAAACAGCAAGAAAGAACTATAAGATAATTTCTGTGTTTCAAAATGTGTCCAGAAAACTGTAATCCAAAGAACAATATTTTTGGATCAGGACATTATTCACTGACCTGTACAAGACCTAGTCTTTTCTCCAGAGTCTCTTTATTGCCAACTGTGCTGTTGAGTGATGCCAGGCGCTCCTGGACTCCGTTAAGCCAGCCCCAGGTAGTCTGCAGTGTCTCTTCAAAGGCCTGTTGCTCCTGTAAAGTCAGCTGGCAGCTGCGCAGCCTCTCTCTCACACGTCTCAGCAAGGCCTGGTGCTGTGACTGCAGCTGAGCTGACACTCTTGTCTCACTACCGTCGCCTCGCCCACCTTCATTCAGTGCCTGACCCTCCTGACATAAGCGCTCAAATGAATCCCTGCATGGAAGGTAGTAAAATGTTTAAATAAGCTACAAAGACTACTTTGATGTTTGATTGGGGACAATTATTAGGGATCCTTTTGGGGACATTCGGAAACAATGAAAATACATTAAACGTCTATTTCTTAGTAAATACACAGAGTTGAAGCAGATTCAGCACCTTTCTTTAAGCACTTCCTGCTGATATTCCTCCACTTGCTCGAGCATAGCCTTTTCAGGACCACGCTGCTTGGCTTCAAGCAGATCTGTGGTCATCCTCTTTTCCATGTGCTCCAACCACCACCGGAGCTTCTTAAGGCGACCCTCAAACCTACAAGGAAATCACAATGCAATGTTTTTAAAAAATATTAGCTTCGAAAGTGCTTTACAGAACTGGTTTGTGTGAGTCTCTTACCCCTTCATGAGAGATGCACTGTCCTCCAGGATCTGTTGGTTCTGTCTGCACTGCTCCACAAAGCTGTCCCAGTCCTGCTGGATGGAGGAAAGGTGCTGCTGGACTTGCCCAGCGCTGGCTTTGGGAAGATGGAGTAGGAGCTTCTCTCCTTCCTCACAGACCTGAGTAAGACGTACCTCACCCTCCTCCACACGATCCATGGCACCCTGACAGATAACCCACATCACTTTTAGCATTGTATTTGTAGCTCCTGGCACGTATGACGTTTCTGAATCAGGAATTTCAGTTATTCTTTCATTTCACCAGTTGTAGATAAGAGCACATTCCAAATTCTACTCTCATCCCCATCAAAGACTATGATTTAGTGAACTCCAGCTATTTAGTTCAGTGTCAGTTTTACCTTTAGTTTCTGTAGTTTGCGTTCCACAATTTGAGTGTCTCCAGATCGATCAGAGCATTCTTTCACTATCTCCCTCTGTTCTGAAAGCCAACGATGGAACTCCTGGACCAGATCTGAGAAGGCAGAGGGGAAAAAGAGAATTGACACCCGATATAGAAACAAACAGAAAGAATTTTACACTCAGTTTTTATTCAGATTTGTTTTTCGGATTTCTCACCATTGAACTGCTGCTGAAGACAGCCCTGCAGTGACGCCAGCGTCCTGGCAGAAAGCTGGTTTGCAGACTCATAAGTCTTAATGAGGTCAGTGAGAGCTGAACCCAAACCAGCCAGCTCCTCAGAGGGATATTTCCTACACAGGGTGTTGAGGCTCTCCCTGGTGGAGTCAATACTCCCCTGCTGGTTTTGCAGCTCTTTCTGGAGGTCCTTCAAAACATGTTTAACAAAGTAATTTAGTTTATTAGCTTCCTTACGTTCTCATCTCTGTCTCACAAACCAGTGACAGTGTCAAAAGCACTTTGTATCCCAAAGACTTAAGATTGAAATCCCCTTTTCTTAAGTTTACAAAGACGAACATTGAATCAAGCTTCCTCATCCCAGGGCTATACTTTACTATGTCATTGTTGTTAAATAAATATGTTATTTAGGCTGCACCTTCACTCTGCAGATGTCCTCAGGATCCGATCCAGTTGGAGAAGAAACAAGGGAATCCTCTATACTTTTCAGCCATGCAGACATCTGTGAGATGTAGTCTTCCAGCTGTTTCCTTTGGGAACTGAAGTCCATGAGGTTCCCCCTGGCCTGCTCATGTAGCTTCTGAGCAGTGCTGATCTTTTTTCGAAGGTCATTCTCCAGCACCTGATGCAAGTACAATAAAAGTTGTGGGTGACATGTATACATATGTAGAGGAGGACCTACTTCTTCTGCAGGGTCAGGGTTAATATTTGTTGGTCAATGAGTGCAACTATAGTATCACATGTGAAATACAGTATAACCATTCATAAAAAACAAAACAAATAAGATTATAATCATCTTTAGTACCTGTAATTTAGCAGGGGTCTCTTGACTTTGACAGCACTTCTTCAGCTCTGATATTTTACTCTGCAGGGTTTCAAGTTTCTGCTCCTTCTCGCCCATTTCCGCCTGTAGATGAGAAAAGCATGTATTACACCCCTACTCAGTTGCTTTGTTTTGTTTGGTAATCTGTGAGATATTATACCCTGTGGTTGTGGCTGCACAGTGTGTGTATCTTTAAGCATTTTGCCATTTAAAGCCAGGAGCTATCATGTTAGAATTAAGTCAGACAGTTTGATCGCACTAGCTGCGTCTTTGGTGTCTCTGACCAGACAGGGTCATGCTACCTATAATGATTTTTTTTGGTTAACTTAATTTGCATGGTCCTATGTGGAAAACCATACTTATCAGGCACCAAAGTAGGTAAGACAAATTATTACCTGGTTTTACTATGATGTCAGAAATCTTACCTGTAACGTGGAGAGCCTCGCCGACACCTTCTGACTGTCATTGAGGTTGTTCAGGCTCTCATTTAATTCAATCACACAGCTGCTTGTCCAGCTCTCAATGTCCTCGTTGATTTTACGCACATCCTCCCACAGTGCCAAACTCTGGTTCAGGCGATCAATGTTATCATCTATCTTCTCAGACACCTGAGAAGAAGTGAATTAAATCAGTCAAAAATGTTTACTCTCTGTAGTGTGTCTGGCACTGAGCTTTTATATTTTAGATTAGGTTGCACGGCTAATGCAACATAATACAGACTGCAAAGCTCTACATTGCAATTATGTTTTGTTTATTAATGTTTCTAGACCAATTCATGTATATAAATTACAATGGATTGATCCTATGAACAAGAATTGCCTGTGTAGCCAGAGCCCTCCATTGTTGACCAAAGCACATCAGTGACACGTCAAATGAACACATCATGATTGTAGCAACTCCTAAAGTCAGACTTACATCCAGCCACTGATCAACAAGTGTCTCCATATCCTTTTTCATCATTTGAGCGTCACACTCAGGGATCTTCTTCAGTTCAATAACCAGCTGTTTTCCTTTACTGGAAAACCGGTCCAGTTCATGTTGCTTGCTAGCCATCTCTACCTTCACTGCCTCATGCTACAAATGGAGTAAAGACAGCAAACCTTTATTCTGATGACCAATCATAAAGGCAAAACCCAGAACAAATACCCTTTTCTTTTTTTCTGGATTTGTGTAATGAACAAGTTAATTGCACGTGAGATGAGGCACAGCCCCCAAAAGATAAAATAATGATTTGACCTGACCTTGGTTAGAGACCTCCTGGTTTCCTCATGGTCCTTCAAAACAGAGCTTATCTCAACCAGAGGTTCGGTGCTCTCAATAATGCTGCTGATGGAGGTTTTCAGGATTTGGTATTCTCTCATAAGCTCAACAAGGACATTGCACTGCTCCTGTCTGTCAAAGAAAGAGAGAAGTGTATGACCTATACAAGCTTATATGTAAATGGACTGTAAATATAACATGCAATAAACATACAATAAACTGCACAACAGAGAAAATGAGTGAAAAAACATGCCAACAAGCTCTTAAAAAGTAATAAAAAAAGTAATGAAAATTCTGTTTTTCAGCCATTTAGCTGATGAAATTTTCACATCCCAGAAGTGATGCAATATTTCAGAATAACGTAATTTTACCCTGTGGTCACAAGTGCAAGAAACTTAAAAGAATCAACCCATAGAGGTCAGTGTAACAATGTTTTTCTGCCAGAAAAAAGACGGTGTTTCATAATTCTTTAATTAGTTTAGCTTTTACCAAGTGCCTTTTGAAAACGCTTTATATTTACTGACTCAGTAGCATGGAAAACCCTCTTCCATTCCTTCAGTACCTCTCAGTGATGACCCTCTTGGTGTCCTCCCATGTGGTCTCCAGCAGACTGATTTCTCTCAGTACCTCCCCAGCCAACTCTGCGTCTCTCTGGGCCAGCTGGTTGCCCTTGTCCCTCAGCCACTGCTCCTCATGCTGGTGTGACTGGAGCTCATCCTCCATCTGGTTAAAGAACCTTAGCCTGACAAACAGAGGGATGATATGTTGCTGTTGCACATGTTTTCATACCCACCATGGTACTAGCACTATTTTAAATATTGATCTGATTACACTCCTGTAATGATTTACCTCTGCTGCAGGGCATGCAGGCTGGGCTCTTTGAAGCTCTGGTGGTCAGCTTTTTCTTCAATGTCCTCCACAGCTTTGAGCAGTTGCTCCTTCCGCTGTCTAAAGGAGGTCCACAGAGCCCCCAGGGCCTCTGCTTCACTCTGCTTAGTACCAAGCAAGTTCCTGACTGCATCCAGCTCAGCACTGAGTGAATCAGCCAGCATGCGGCATGACTTGCGAGAACCCTCATCAGCACCAATGTGGAGATGGCTTTTGCAGAGACTGCTGTCTAGATTGACAGCTAGAGTCTCGAGCTGGCTAATATCTGGGACAATAGTGGCCAGCTCCTGCTGCAGCTCCTCTACCTTTCCACGGTCCCAGCTCCCTGCACTCTCCACAGTCTGCTTCAGACCCCGCAACACCCCTGCAGCCACACTGTGGGTCTGCAGAAAAGCCTCAAGCCTTTCAAGGCACTCTAACTGGAGCTCAGCTATGTGCTGGGCCTCCAGGTAGGGTTGTAGACAGCTGTCTGCTCTGCTGCGGAGGAGCTGTGTATCACTGGGCTCACAGAACTGACAAAGCTTCTCGGTCTGCTGCTCCAGGCTCTGTCTCACACTGGACTGCTTCTGTAAGGCCATCTGGGTTTCCTTTCAAAGGAAATTGATAGAGGATCAGTTGTTGCTATGAGGCAAAATGCTATTTGTCTGTGTAGTGGCAAAAATACAAGAATACAGTTTTAGATAAATATAATATATATATATATAATATATATACATAAATTTCCACCACAGTCTGCTAACTAAGTGGCTCTGGAAGGAGAAGCACCCCGCATGCACAAACGGATGAACAATGATTCTGTGTGGTTCTCACCTTTACTTGTGTGGCAGCAGCATGCAGGTTGCTAATGTTGATTTGAGAAGCTGAGTGCAGATTTGAGAGCATGGTCTCACTCCACTGGGAGAATTTGACCAGGGCCTGGTCAAACTGCTCTACCAGCGAGAGGTGGCTCTGAAGCTCTTTGATTCTGGGGGACAAAATGGCAGCATAGTGAGTAAAATCAGACAAGACCTGCTTTAAGTAGCATTTGTAGTGTATACTTTTCAGTATTTTATTAAATGCAGGCTGGAGTTTGCCACACACAAAACAATTAATTAAAAATTAAATATTTCATGCTCTGATATTCTCTCACTGTTACACTATGTTTAACTGTATATCATTAATCTGTGGTCTATTGTACATACCGAATATCTGTCATAAACATGTGCTATATTGAATATGGTGGCTAAGAAAATCCAAAACATAGACATAACATAGCCAGACTCTTTGACTGAGCAGACATCAGCATTTACCACTGATATTTTAGACAAGTATTAAATTTACTTTACTGCATGTGAAACTGTTGAAAATGTTCAACGACACTTACCCACACAAATACAAAACATACATCACAAAACAACCATCACCAATAGGTGTTTTTAATTAGTATTCAGGTTGATTTTCCCTTTAATTACCCTGATACACCAAAAACCAGTGTAATCAAAGATAGACCTGTGACCTGTAAAGAAAACTACAATTAAAGAAATGTTAGCATTTTCTTACCTTTGAGGGAGGACTTCATTTTGAACATGCAGTCTCCTCTGCAGGGTCTCCAGCTCGTCTTTCAGCTGCCTCCCCCTCTCTTCCGGTGCAGTCGGACGCAAGGACGTCCCCAAAGATACCAATTCAGCATGAGCAGGCTCCAGGGACTGGACCTCAGAGCGCAATGCCTGCAAGGAAAACATACTTTTCTTAAAAGACTGTTCACTCAAAATATGTTCTCTTTTCAAGTTAGTGTTATATAAATGTGTAGGTGTGCGCGCGCTATTTATTCATCATGGTGTGGGGGCAAAAGTCTGTTCACATTGTCAAATATTGGGACAAAAATCTGATCCGCACCAAGGACCATTTATTTTTAACCACTTTATTTTTATTTGCAAATTATTTTAGGGGTTTAGGTACTTGGTTTTAGATGTGTTTCGGAGAACTATGTGAGTGTACGTATTGTACCTGCAAATCTTGTATCTCTGTGCGGAGCTTGGCTTTATCAGCTGACAGACACTGACTCTCCGGTTTGGATGCAGATTCACTCTTCTCCAAGCAGGAAACAAAGTTTGAACGCTGTTTCTCATACCTGAAACACAGGTACAACACAATAGATTTATTTTTCAGTTTACAATGTTGGCTGTACTTTACTGAAAGTGGAGAAATGTTTTTACATTATCATCAACATTTCTTATTGTATCTATCTGTCCAGGATAAGCCAGTGGTCCAATTTAACTATTAACATTTCTTTTTCTAAATCCTACAAATGTTAAATGAATGGACTCAATAGCTCTTACTTTTGCCAAAGAGAAAGCAGGTTTTCCAAAGTGCTCTGTTTGTCCTTTGCCTCCTGTACGTTTTGGTCATAGCAGGTGTTTAGCTCTGTCACAGTCCTCTCTGCTTGCTCTTTGTCGCTTAGTCTTCGGGCACCAGCTGACAGGGACAGCAAGGTTCCCTTCAGCTTTTCCAGATGCTGACAGACATCCTGGGGAACAAAAACACAAGACAGTGACCCACACAGTATTACCTGTGAGCTGAAAGACTGCATTATGCTTGCAATTCATTTTCAAATACTGTTGGCATGTATAGTTTTTAAATCAAAGATTTAGTATTAAAAGATAAAAGTAAAAACAATTGAATACCATGTGGTTTTGAAGAGCTTTGTAGGTCTCTGATGAGGCGGTGCAGGATTTGATAGGATGCTCCAGTTTTGTGTGTAGCTCACTGAGAGATGCTTGCACCTAGGAGAGAATAAAGATTAAAAAATTGCATGCCCATATCTTCCCTACATGCTATTCTGTATACTGTCATGATATTTTAAAAAAAAACTAAGTACCAAAAAGCCTATTTACCTCCTCAAGGCTAATTTTGAACTTTTGCTGGTGAGAAGAGCTTTCCTCCAGCTGTCCATCAAGCTGCTGTACGCTCTCCTTGAGCTCCTCCCAGTACCTGCCGATTTGGGTGAGACGGGCCTTGATGCGAGCTGCCTCCCCTGAAGATACAAACTGGGCTAGTGCCTGGGACTCTGCCTCCAGCTGAGAAGGAACCTCAGCTCGCTCCTTTAGCTCCGTGCCAACAGCCTGGACATGCAGGTATGGATGCAAAACAATAAATAAAAGCAAGACTGAGAAAATCACTGAGTCTTTTATAAATGTCCAGAGGAGGTGAAAACACTGACAATCAATGCCCAATACTCATTACAGTTAGGACATGGTGTAAGAGGGTTGTAGCTTTATTATACGCAATACTGTACCTTTACGGTGTTGACCTGTTGCTCAAGAGGCAAAGTAGAAGACTTTAGTACATCCAGCTGCTTTTCCTTGTCCGATATCCACAAGGAAAAGGATTCAAACCCAGCTCCAAACTGATCCCACTGAGTTTTCATTTCTTCCAGAGTCTTGACACTGGAACACAAGAGTATACGTTGTATTGCCCTTTGTGGCAAACTCCTGTATTTGGAAACACTATCTGAAGACTACTAAAACATTATTTAGCAAAAGCAACAAGAACGAAATGCATCATCTTACTCTTTTTTGAGCCCAGCCTCTACTTTGTCCACTTGCTCACTGAGGGAACGAGCTTGTTGTAAAAGCAGGGTCTTGTTCTTTGGACCAAGCTGGATTTCTGTTGCTCTCTTCAGCAAAGTGTTCATGTGTGATGCCTCTGCTTCACACTGCTTCAACAAGACCTTTTTACAAAATAAAAAGATATTGGTAATATTCTCTATTTAGCTAATATACTTCCAGTAGTAAAAATCTCCACAAAATATGTCCACAGGAGTAAACCCAAAGACAGACTTTACTTACTCTGGCCTGGTCAAGTTCAACAGCCAGGCTCTCTGGACTGCTGAAGTTCAGGTCTCTCTCCATAGTTGAGCGTGCCTTATTAACAAACTCATGCACTGCCTCCTGCTGGCTGTCAAACTCCTGCCAGGCCGCCAGTGTGACCTGGGGATGACAAATGCCCCAAAATCATTGATATCAAATCTAATCAACTTCATATAGCACTTTATCTATAAAACACAACGTATTGGATCCAAAAGGAGTAGACGAGACTAATAATATGCTAAATTTGTCAAATGCAATGCTGTTTAGCAGCAAACTTGGCCATTGCTGATAATGGATCTTCCTACTATCACTATCACTTGAATGTAGCATAAAAGTTACAGCAGGAAAAGAGTAAAAATGACTTTCTAATGGCAGTAATCCCAGATTAAGATCACCACCAAAAGAACACACTGACACATGAGTTTAGTCCAGTCCAGCTCAAACCACATCATTAAGTATGCAGATGACACTGCTGTGTTTGGCTTTACCAGCAGGGGTGATGAGTCAGCATATCGACAGAGGTAGCACAGCTTATATTCTGCAAGCACCTCTCCCCAGAGTCAGAAACATCAGGTTTGTTGGTGTGCACCTTTCCAAGAACCTTTTATGTGGACCCATAGAGCCTCCTCCCTAACACAGAAAAGCCCAGCAAAGTTTCCATTTCAAGACTCCCACCTCCATCCTGTCTAGGTTCTATTAAAGCACTATCAAGAGTGTGATGACTGACTCACTGAATCACTATCTTTGAAAGGAAGCCTCAGAGGGCAAGTCCTTCTAGCAGAAAACATCAATCTCTCTACCCTCCTCTCAGTACAATTTTCCACAAATGCTGCATCTCCAAAGTCTTCTGCATTAACAGGAATCCCTCTCCTCCTTCCCATAGCTGAGCTCTTTTCTGTCCACAAAACCTTAGGCAGATCTGTCAGGGTTTGCTATACTTTACTTACTTGACGTTATTCATTAATTTAAGGGACAGCACATATTTTCTTTGTTGCCGCAGGTTATTATTCAGAGCAACAGTGCTGATTTAATCCACTGTGAAATGTTATTCACTAACAGTGTCCCAAACGTTTCCTGAATCACTGCCTTAGTAACATCGCTCACCTCAAGGCTTTGCTCCTGTGAATCCATATTCTGCTCCATTTTACTGAGTGTGTTCTCTAAATTCTGCAGGTCCTGCTGCAGAGTCTCTCCCAAACCCTCCTCAGCCTGGAGCTGCTGACCTCTGGTGATCAGCTGCTGGACGTCCTTTCTCTTCAGCTTTAGGCGTTTTAACAGTTGCTATGGGAAACAAGACAAAATCAAAGTGTCACTCTATAGAAATTGATTTTAAGTTAACCCTATAAATAAACTCTGCCTTCAAAACAGTCAGTTTTTCCCCAATTATATATATTTTTTGTAAATGTGCTACAGCACCTGGTGAACGAGAAGTAGTTGCTGGGCTTCTCTAACAGTTGGACAGTCCAGTATTTTGGTGACCTCAGCCTGAGCCTCTTTCTGCCCCTGTATGAGATCATCCAAGGTAGTTTGTACCTCTTCCCTGAACTGCACACAGTCCCCCACAGCCAGCACCATCTTCTCACCCTGGAAGATATGACAGTAAAAATACAGTATGAGAACAAACATGATGAATTGATGCTGGGGTATGTATGTCCAGTATAGTACAATCAAACATATATCTTACCTATAAATTAAAGTGCTATGATAATGCCCTCATAATGTGCAATGGTCTGCTACATTTGATTATAGATTATTCTAATATCTCTAATATTTTCTCAGAAGGATTATGATGTCTGGATTGTGTCTGAAACCTTAATAAAACAAGTGAAAGCTTCACTTACCTCAAAGAGAGAAGCAAGAAGACCCTTAAAATCAGTCGAGAGCTTGCTCAGTGCACTTCCTTGCCTCTGGGCTTCGCTGTCAGCACTGATCTCAATAAGTACGGCCATACGAGCTTTCAGCCAGCCAAGATTCCCCTCCTGTAGCTCTGCATCATTCCTCAGTTCCTGCACACAACAAAAGAGTGCGATACAGCCCATGTGGTCATAAGAGTCATCTGACTCAAAGTGTTTTTACAGTCTCATCTCCTCAGCAGCGACACTGACGAGTCTGTAGCACATCACAAGTGACACATCACAGAGGAGGTGAGGAGGGGGCTGTCAGTGGTTAGTTCGGCTGTGGGGAGTATGGGCTAACTCACCGTGATGGTAGCCTTCACCTGGCCATATTTTCTGGGGTCATTGGCTCGGTTTCTCAGCAGCCTCAGTTGGCTTTCTTTAGATATAAGCCAGCAGGAGAGTTCAGCGTACCTGTTTCACACCATAAAGGGAAGATTTCACTTCAAACTTTAGGAATAATTTCTTGTGAAAGAAAAGGTTGCATTTCTGCACACTATCAGCACTGAGTTTATTAGAGACTCATTGTTTCAGTCATGGACCTTTGTCAGGCACCAATTCACAATGTGAACCAACTCATCTTTAACCTAAACCCCAGGCTGTAACAGCTGTTTACGAACCATGACCGAAATGTTGTATCTCACAGATTTCAAACACATGATTTAATTGTTTTGATTTTCGCTGTTTCAGTAATGCTAGACAAACTTTGTATTTTGTAATCTCTCAGAACCATATGCATTGCAAAACCTTCTCCTCACCTCAACTCTCTCTCTCCTCATCTCAAGTGAATGAAAGAATTTAAACATGATTACTTTGGGTATGTAATGAATGCAGGACACTGTCTGGTTAATCAACAACACATTCTTCTATTGTTGCAACAGTGCTATGCTGGACTACAACTCAGTCCCTGTGCTGTCTGTATGTACGCTGTAACCACCGCAATCCCTTGACTGCATTCAAAGAGGACTTAGTAGTTATTGCACCTTGCGTTGTACTCCTTCCATTTATCTGGGTGCTGCATTAGCTTCTGATGGGTGTTCTCGATTTCCTCTCGGACCTCTGAGAAGTCCTTTCTCGCTGTTTCCAGGGTCTGGTGGACAGGGTCACCCTCAGGGAGCTTTTGACAAAGTTCCTCCATCAGCTGCAGTCTTTTCTCACAGATGGACTGGGGGCCCTTTTCCCTAAAGAAGGCCTAAAGTAAAAAAAACACAATTATTGACTTGTTGAGTTAGAAGTGAACACCATGAACACAGGATAGCATGGATTTTACTCCTGTTAATCAAAAAGCAAGTGTGCTAGTGCTTCATACACAGCAAAAAAATGTATGTATGTATGTGAATGTAGGACAACAAAACACTGCTGACTGAGGAAAGTATTTGCTTGACACTGGAAGAGCCTCAGTTCCTTTGGATCAAGTTCATCAAAATCTTCCCATGCTGCTACACAGCAGTGAATTTGCACTGAATTATTTCACACTGAGTTAATCAATACATGAAACTCAGCCAGCAGACCAGCCACATTTTGCTCACCCTGTGCTCCTTGATGAGCCTCTCGCTCCCCATGCTAGCCAGGTGGCGGTTCTCCCTGGTCACCTCCGCCTGACACTCCTGCAGCAACACCATCAGCTTGCTCCTCTCCACCTCCACTTTAAGATGCAGGAGGTGAAAGGGGGCGTCTGTCTGAATATCCTGGAAAAGCAGAAATACAACAATTACGAGGCCAGATTCAGAGCAATTTGTGCAGTTTGTCTCAAGCAACTTTTTGGCTAACGTTGAAAAATGCAGCGCAAATGTTGGTTTATTTGTGCAAGAGGTGTGCCATACCAAAAGAAATGTATATGTCTGTATAGGTCTGGACAGGGTTAAAATGATATCAAGGACATTTTCCGATATCAGTACATATCATATGACAAATAAATGCTAAATCACATATAAAAAAATCAAACTGATGTTCAAAGTAAGTATGTGTCTCTGTTATGCAGAAACTCTTCAAACTGTATGTGTAAAACAAAAGCTTTGATAACAACATTTGCTAGTTTTTAATTACTGCATGCTCAAATGTATTAATCTGGTCAACAGAAATTTGTAGAACATAATAGGCTAAACAGCATAGTATACCTAATGCATAATATAAGATATAATATTGAATTATCACCCAGCCCTGTATAACCAGTATGAAGCCGTGTTTGTGGGAGATTCATAATATTAATATATTTATATTTATATTTATCTGACATAATTAAAAATACATTAAAAAAATGACACTATTCAAGGCACTAACCTTCCAGTGTTTGTGCAGCTTTCTGACTGTTTCCTGTAACGACTGCTGCTCCTGCTCTGGCAAAATGTCCGTCAGCTCATCACAAGCCTTGAGGAACGTATTCAAGACCCGCTGGTCCAGCTGACCAAAGAACTCCTGCAAAAAAAAATCAAGACCTCATCATGTGTCACACTTTGTACAGGACAGGTTGTGTCTTATTTACATGCATCCTTCTTATTCTCTGTTTTAATTCTATATGTTTTACCCTGTTTTTTTACACTGTATGTACAGCTACTGTATGTCTGGCATTGTCAACCTAGAAATGTGGATGTTTTGGGTGCCTCATCAGCACACTTGCACTTGCACAAGGCCCGTTTTCTTACTGTGTGTTTCTTGAGCAGCTCCTCTGGGTTGCCTCTTTCTGTCAGACAGGTCTGTGCCATTTTAAGAACCTTCTCCAGCTCTACCCGTGACTCATCAAACCTCTTCATGAGGCTGCTGTTTGCCTCCACATGCTTCCGCCACTCTGTAGATTCCTTAATCATGGCCTAAACACACAAGCAAGTAATTCTTTAAATGCTTCAACAGTTCTAAAAGCTGAATACAATTCAAATAGGCTTTAAAGTTTACTGTACCTGTGAGGAGGCCTGCAGGTCTGCTACTCTTTTCTGCAGAAGGCTCATGTCCATGTGCTGGAGGGTTTTACTGCTGTTCATTATTTTCTGGATGGTCTGGTGGTTTCTCTCGATCACTGTCAAACACTTCTTACAGCTATGTGTGAAGGTCGCCAGCTCCTGCAGCATTCAGTGACAAGCAGGGTGTTAGCCATTTATTTATATCTTGACACTATGCTTTTCCGTCTAAAACATGACAATCCTCAGTATTTTATGTAATTTCTTTATCTATGTATCTAAAAGTCATACATTAAAATTGGTATGGTACTATATTGAAACTCTATTAGTTACCTGGCATTTCTGTTTAAAGTCTGCTGGTCCCTCACAGTCGGTGGTGCTGGTCAGATGACTGGCCTTCTCCAGAGCCTGGTAGAAGCCCGTGATGTTCTTCTCCATTTCTTCCAGTTGAGGTAATAGAGACTGGGACTCCCTCAGCAGAGGCAAACATCTCTCCCTTACCTGATTGGAGGACAGCATGTTGATTAAACCAAATCACAGGGGACTGATATGTTGTTTATAAAAACAACATGATTTGACAGCAATTAACTCTATCTTTCTCCTTAAAACAATCACTTGCATATAATTTGCATATAATGAAAATGGCAGCTCTATATTTCATTTTGATACAGCAAATTTGAATTTTTGTCCAGTGCCAAAAATTACCTGCAATACTTATTTATTCAAGCTTTGGTTCACTTTTGGTTAAGACAGGGTAAGGTTTGATAATGCTTTTGTTTACTTTTATGTAAAAAAAAAACACCCTAGTTGAGTCTATATCTTCCTAAAGTAAGTTGCATACATAAATTAAAAAAAGTCCAATATTTTTGTATAAATAAGTATGGATTCCTCTTTACATCAGGATGAAATAATAAATACTGAGCATCTTCAATACAAACTGGGCATCAGCATCAGCCTTGAAAAGCCCACATAATGAACACACACGTATACACACACATACACACATAAAAAGGGAAAGAAGAGACAAGTTCAACAAGTGGATGACATATTGTGTAAGGACATGCACACACCTTGCTCAGCTGCTCTTTGATCGAGGCCATCACAGCCATCATCTGTGAAACTTCCTCCTGTGGAGTGTCTTTGGTCAACAGCTGAGCAGTACGGCTCGCTGCCTTACAGGCAGCTTCCATAGCTGGCACTTTGTGCTTGATTTCCTATAGTAAGTTGGGATATATAGTATAAAGATGTTTCGTTGTACAGAAGAGAGATGAAAGATCAGTCTAACCTGAGGAAAAGGTGAGTGTATGAGCTGTTTACCTCAACATCTTGAACAAAGGCTCTGACGTTCAGGAAAGATACTTGGACAGGAGCAGTCATCTTCTCATTGGTTGCATCCATGAACATTTTCAAGGTATTAATGCCATCTTGGTAGTCTTGCCTCAACTTATCCACCTCGTCTGCTCTTGCATACTGCCAATGAAACAAGAGGAAGACAGTAAACTGACCATTTTTATCTTTTTTAAAAAGTTAAGCTGGTTTGACAGAACATATCGTTATATTATTTTTGTTCTCGGTACAGTTGTTCAAAAGGACATTGTATTTACATG